>JAJHUR010096339.1:0-13103 GCA_027495735.1 Lutjanus campechanus
TAATACCTTATTATTTTTAAATCAGTGTGCACATTTTCAGGCTTCACTTTAATCGTGTAATCAATCAAAATCAGTTTATTCTACAGTGAATCTTAAAATGAAATTTAAGGATGTTTGAAATTTAGTCTCCTGGTCAATACTGTTATGAGATGTCACCTTTTTCTTTATGTGATTATATATAAATAAACGTGTTCCTCACCTTGTCCCCCATTGGAGAACCCTTCTTGGGTCCTGGTAGAACCTTTTCTATAAAGGTTCCACTTGGAAGATTTTTTTGTTCTACAGATACCCCTTCCATGGTGTACTGTCACCACCCAGAGCCTTCTCCAGGGCCTTCTCCACCAAATAAGCTCTGGTTCTTAAACCGGTTCTGTTGAAGATACTTGGAACCTTGGTTCTATCTAGTGAACCTGCCCACATTTCCATTAGTTTTGAGTGGAACCGTTGTAATGAATGATGTCATCAACAGAGGGCGTCACACAGTGGACAACGACCTGTAGAGTATGACACACCCACTTTGGTTCCACAGGAAAACCCTGCTATTTTTTGGTTCTGGTTGGGAACCACCTCTTTAGGTTCCTGACCAATTCATTTGTGGTGGAAATGCTCAGATTGGCGCTGGTTCCATGTCTGGGGGTTCTATCAGAACCTTTACACCTTCTAAGGGTGCTAAAAAGAACCTACCCAACCCTTTAATATTATTGTACAAAGAACCACTAATGAACAAGTTCTTCTCCTTGAAGAACTCTTTCTTCCTGGAAGGGTTTTTTGGATTAAAAGGGTTCTTATTGAACTCTTTGTCTTACAAAGAAGAACAGTTCTTCAGAAGCAAATGACCAGCTAACACAAACTTGTTGCAGGAACGTGGATGAATGTAACCTCTGCGTTGCCAGCACATTATTTTAAATGTCCTGATGTTTCTACCACTTTTTAGAGGTGTTGCGATGTTTTTGCAACGTTGAAGCAATGTCATTGAATAAAGTTCAGACGCCATTTACACCATGTTTTTAGCTGAAATGTCAACTGTAGCATGTAGCCGGTAGGATCTAAACATGGTGTCGATCTCGCGAGACTTAGGCATGTGCGTCCATTAAGATATATACGAAGTCTCGTGAGATTGACGCCATGTTTACATCCTACCGGCTACATGCTACAGTTGACATTTCGGCTAAAAACATGGCGTAAATGGCGTCTTTTGTGGTTGTAACTTTTTGTATATTGAGCCATGGTTAGTGACAAACCCTGCTTATGTTACATTTTTCCCCCATTTCCTTCAGCCTTTGTAATTCCACACAAAAGGGGCTGGAAAATGCAGACCCTTTATAATATTTTAATGTTTCCATTTTAGTAGAGTTGACATAAGAAGACTGCCAAAAACTCACAAGTGCTCATCCTGCTTCCTTTCCAAACCCCAAACCTCAATTTTCCAACCTTGAAACTGGCTCACAAATTCTGTGCCAACATTACTTTATGCCTCGCCGTTAAACAGAAGGACAAACAGTGAGGGTGCACAGCAGAGTCCATATAACCCAGATCAGACTCGGTGTGTTTAAAGATTGTCCCCCCCCCCCTTCTTGGCCAGGTCCCGCTCCGTTTTTAGCCCTCGGTGTGTATTTTTGGGGAGTGAATCGGCAGAGAACATCTAGTGTCAGCACGTTTTGCTGTCTCCTCTCTGTCTGCTTTATAGACCTGCAGACTAATAAAACACAGAGGGAGAGGGGGAGGGAGGGCGCTGTGGGCCGAGGCCTGTCGCAACAACCACTCTGCTGCAAGACTCAGACAGCTGAGTGGGAGTATGATAATGTTTAAGAAAATCTGATTTGGATAATTACATCACAGTATAGCAAACGTTACCGAACACAATGCCCACATGTGACAGCAGCCTCTACTCTACTGGTTTCACTCCTTCCACCAGATGTTGAACCTGCTGCAGGTGTTTGTTCCCATTCAGACAAACGAGCATCGGTGAGGTCTGACACTGACGTTGGCTGATCGGGTCTGGCTCACATGGGGACACAGTCGTGTTAAAACTGAGGCATCTAGATTAGTGGTTTCCAAACTTTTTTGACCCAAAGGTACGCCAAAGGGCAAGCCGAAATCAAAGGTTCACAACATCATAATGTCTACACTTGCATTACGATCCAATGTCGTACTGAAGTAGCCTATAGTTTGGGTTAAGGGAGGGTAACCTATGTTGACCCAAAATCCAAGCAACTTTAAGGCAGCATTTATAAGCACGTTGTTGGACAGTGAATGAGTTTGTTGGGATTCTGCAGGATGGATGATTTCAGTTCTTAGATTGTGTTAAAATGATATTTTCAGTTAAGAGTGTCACGATACACGTTCCTGCCAATGGTTTCAGGCTGTTCCACAGATCTGCAGGTAGTAACACACCAAGATATGCTTCAATGTGCCAACAAAGACGGTAAAGAACAAGACTGGAAGCTAGTAAACATAAAGAATGATGGACTTGGAACTGAATAAATATTTCATGAGGAAAGAAATGCATTCAACAACAACAACTTTGGTTTTTATGTTTTGTTTACAGGAGAACTCCACTTGGCATCTTACTAGAAAAAAGTTTAAGATAGCAACTTATATGTGCATTGTCTATATTACACAATGAAATGATTCTGGTCCAAGTCTGCAATGTTCAGGGCAGCAGAAATTAGCATTTTTCCACAGAAAATGTAGGTGTTCTACCTACTAGACGCCCCCAAGAAATCTGTGAAAAATCCACGACATTGTCTGATGTATCATGCCCACGAATTAAAATGCTAATGCACATTCAGGTGTTTACATTATTGCTGGTTTATTGTGTGTCTGCTTGTTCCAACTCGTGGACGTGGACTGACTGACCATGTCCTTGTAACTTGGTTTTGGACGATGCAGGATCAGAACTGGAGGATATGACTGTAAACCCAGTTACCAGTTAAAGATACAAGACTGTTGGTTGATTGGTTGTACTTCTGGTGGGATGCAGTTGGTTGGTGTATAGACGTTTATTAAAAACTTAATGATAAGTAGATTTAGGTTGGTGGGAGATTCATAATGTTTCTAATCAGATGCGTTTGGTTTGTCGTCATCTATCCAGAATATGGCCTAATTTTTTAATTGAGGAACCTGAATATGTCAGTGTGAAGGAAGGACTGCGAGCTGAGCTCTTTAGGTCCATCACGCACAGGACGCAGCAGGCGGCCAGGCTGTGTCCTGACCAATCACAGGCCTTGCTTAGTGGAAGCGACAGGCCTGTGAAGCAGGAGTAAACCTGAGCAAGTCATTAGATGGATGTCCACAACAATCTATCAAAACCTGCCTCACCAGAGAGCCAACCACACACACCCGCAGTGCTGTACCTGAACACACACTGTTACAGTCCGCACGAGTGCTGAAAAGTACAGAAACCAGTCAAACCAGTTCAAATCAGACAAACGTTTTCTGCAGCAGGGAACAACAGGGAGGAGTAAGAAAGGAATCAAGGAGCGACAGATGAAAGAAAAAGAAGAGCAACCCTAAAGCAAGACTAATGAGATTTAAAAAGTGGAAAATAGACAAAAAATAAAACCGAAAGACAACAAAGAGAAGTACAGAGCTGAAAAGAATGATGGGAAAACATTTGTTTTTCTGTCTTTCTCTCTGTTCTTCCTCTTTCATCCTTTCCATCCTGTTTGTTCATTGTTGGTTGCTTTATTACCCCTGCTCGTCCTTCCTTCACATCTTCCTCTCTCTCCTCTCATGTAATAAACGGTTGCACCTGCAACCTCAAACTTGAAAATGAACACACACACACACACACACACACACCACATGCACATGCACAGAGGTCTCAGCGTTGATGATTTCCCATCATAAGGCCATAAAGCCTAAGTGGGTGATAAATATCGGCTGAGTGATGCTTAACCCAAGCCGCCTCGCTGTTTAGCCTGTTGCCATGGCGATGGACCCGGTCGTACTGGGATGGAGAGGGAGTGGAGGAGGAGGAGGCGGAGGCGGCAGCAATGTCTCTACTGGGAGTGTTGCTCGCTCCCGGTCTGATCCTCATTCACATTTGTGCAATTCCACTTTTTTTAAATCCCTGTTTTTACTTTCCACCTCGCCTGCTGCTGACAGTAAAGCATCAAACAAAATGTTTAATATGTTGGTGCAAAGTTTTAATGCAAATCATTACGTCTTTACAGCCGAACACTTTGACAGTGCATCAGGTTTTAGTTTTGTTTTCTTCCAAGCATGCGTTTCAGTTAACTGCAGACTGACAAACTGTCCTTCCTTCTGCCTTCCTTTCATACTTCCTTCCCTCTTTCAGTATATTTCTTTTTTCTAAATCCACAATGTATATGAAGATGGACAAGTTCCACCTCTCTAAACAGACATGGACCATCGGAATAATGTTTTCAGTCTTCTTTAGCCTTTTCAGGGTGGCTACAAGTCCTGAAAAAGTCCCTGAATTCACATTTACTAACAAAAGAAAATTCTGTTTGTGTTGCCTTTATTTTTCCCTCATGGCTGGCAGCATGTAGTTGTATTATGCTTTTAGTTTTTTTTGTCGGGCTGCAATAGTTATTTTACTTTTGACTTTTGTTGAACTTCGTCACATTCCTTCGCAGTTCTTAACAGGTCTTCTCAGGTCCTCTTGGTTTCCAGTGAGCAGGACCAGACGTTGGACCTGATTTACACCAGGTCCAAATAATATTCAGTCTAATTGGGTCTGGTTGTGTCTCATTCTGTGGCTGCAGCTCTCAGATGTGCATGCCAATTTTTCTAGTACCTGAATACGGACTGACTATCACACAAGACAAATGTGTCGGATTGGTTTTCCACGGCTCTGCAGGCTGTGGACCCATGGAGACTTTTTCTCTGTGCTTTACAACTCTGACTACTCTTCCTTTTCTCCCTTAACTTACTCCACTCTCACTGTGGTACCCAAACGAAATGGTTTTCCAGTTGATCAGTTTGATATTTTGTGACAGAAACATAGAGGGAGCCTCTGGGAGAAGAATTTGTGCGTGTGCGTGTTGTGTGCAGGACTGTGGTTGTGTGTTTGAGACTGAGCTGGGACTCCGGTATAACAGATGCGTCCTGCCTCTGGAGCAGCGGAGCTACGCGCTTTGTTCGGAGAATCAATCCCTCCTCTTAAAGGTCAACAATAATTGCAAAAACTGCGGAGGCATGAAGGCCTAATGAATGCTTAGAGAGCTTCATAACACATCACAGCTATTATACATCAAACCACTGCAGGCCGAGTGCTCGCTTATCTGCCACTCGCTCCTACATTCACACTACACCGCCATTGAGCAGAGGAGATAATGGTAATTTTAACATTTACCAACGCCTCCTCTGCCTCCTCCCTAATTCATTTTTTAAAGGCTCCATGAAATAGCTTTTAGGACGTAATTTATACATGAAACATGAGTGGATATATGGCTGATGCTAAAGCTGTTTAAAGACCGACATCTGGACTGCATCACGCTCCTCATTTATTTCAAAGAGATTAAGATGGTGGTGTGGCTGCAGAGAGCTTCAGTAAAGAGCAGAGTCATCTGCATAAAAGTTCATACTATATATCAACTTTGCACCAGTGCAGCCCAGTCATCTCGCTGCGCGGGCAAATCATGCATGTTAGAACACCTTGTGGCATTTAGCTTGCAGCATTGTGTAAATCTTGTGTTTACAGTGTAAGCAGAAAGACAGAGGAGCTGATTACTGCTGCTTGGAAAAAACTTCAGAGCTTCAAAATCTTCAGTGCCTTCATATCTTATAAGCTGTCATAAGAGACTGTTTTCACCTGAATAATGACTCTATGAATAACAAATTAATGTGATGCTTGTTTCTCGTTTCCTATCAACAATCGATTTTGGTTTTTTTTACCATGAATCTTTGCTCAAGAAACAGTTTTAGACTCCAGTCTAACTTTTCCACTTTTTCTTATCACTACTGCGTCTTTTTTTAAAGGATACTGACTGTAGGCCAAAGCTCACAGTAAAAGCAAGATGTACAATCTTCCTATGCATTAAAAATGTCACAATACGCAATTAAAAAAATTATAACATTATAAGTATTTGCAAGACTTAAATTATGTCAAAAGTTTCTATTTTCTGTTTTTTTTACTCCTCTATGACAACAGTCTGAAGATCTTTGGGTTGTGGATCAATAAAGACATTTAAGGACGTCATCTTGGGATTAGGGAAACACTGAACAACATGTTTCACCATTTTCAGACATTTTATTGACCATAAAACTAATCAGTTAATTAAGAAAATGGTTGATATGATTCATATTAGGCAGTTTGCTAATGTTAGCTTTAAATATTAAGTTAACCACTGTGTGGGGTTATCACCAGCACCACTGAGAGATGTTAACCCTAACCTCATGTCACGGTCTTTAAAATCAAGACATGTCAGTCACCTGGACTAAAGTTAAGGAAGTCTGGGGGGAGGAGGAAAAAAATGAAAAAGATACTTGAGGTCATGTTACCACTGCTGTGCCTTCATTTTTGTTTGTTTGGGGTAATTATTTGTCTTGTTCCTGTTTCCCTCTGCAACCTGCTTTTCCTGCCTTCTGCGCTTCCTCCCCCCAATCTGTGTGTCCTTGTTCATCCCTTCCTTCTTTCTGTCCTTCCCCATTTTGTTTCTTCCCCCCTTTGTGTGACTTTACCTCTGTACCTTCCTCCCTGCGCCTCTCTCGCTCCTGCTTGCTGCATTCTCCCCGTCTCCCTCTCCCCCCTCATCAGTAGGCTGGTTGTGTGTCTCCACTCAGCCATATTAGTTGAATTAACATTGCCACAAGCAGGCACAGTGATAACTCTGCTGCGTCACCATGGCAACACACAACCACACGGATGTGAATGCGCGAAGCGGCACACACACGCTTAAAGCAAACAAATTGTATGTGAGTGAACGCAAGGATGCAAATAATCAAGTTGTATACACACACACACACACACACGCCTGTCATCTATTTATGTCACACACACACACACACACACACACACACACCTATTTCTGTCCACATCAATACAAAGCTCGCAGTGCGCCAACAGAACGAACAGACGGTGAACACAGGCGTACGATCAAAGCAGGGGAGTGTTTCTGTACACTGTTAGCGGCGTGTGTGAGTTGGTGTGTGTGTCCAAGTACATTATGGCGTGTAAGTGTATTATAAGTTTCCCTCCAGTGTCTGCCTGCACCATCATTCAGTGCATTGTGTGCCAGTTTAAACCCATTTCTGTGCAGGAGGGAGGGAAATAAATGGCTGAAGTGTAACTGAAACAGGAAATGAGACGCCTGCGCTCCTGATCCCAGTCAGTGTGTTCGTTTATGGACGTTTAGCTCAGGAAACAACGAACAGTCGTACTGAAAATCGCCCCGCGCTGGTGGCGGAGACGGAGTACAATCAGGGAAATCCAGTCTGAGCGAGAAGTCGTTGAGTTTGAGGGTTTAACAGATGCCAAAATACTGCAGAAGTGTTTTTAATACTAAATGAATGCAGAGGCCTTCAGTCGTGAAAGAGCTCAGGGGGAGTTTTGCTGCATTCGTAATTGTCTTTATCTAGTAAGAGGTTTTGACTGAGCTGAAAATATCTCAAAAAGAACAGAGGTGGAATGTTGCTCTGAACCTTCATGCAGTTTTGTACATTTTAATTCCTCGGCTTTATTCATCTGACAGCTGTTGTTTCTTTTGAAGATTCAAATTTTACATTCAGTTTTTTTAAAATGCTTTTCTTTCTTTTTTTGTTTGCTTGCTTTCTCTTTCTCTTTCTTGTTTTCTTCACTCTTCTTCATCTGCTGATCTCAAACCATGTCAGTGTAAACATTTTAAAGGGTCATTCCAGTACTGTAATACCTGGGCGTGTTTTAAAAACATGTTTTGGAGTCTAAACTCGGGGTACAAAAAGTTTTGGAACTGGCTGAGCCGATTACCTCAGTCTGCAGCTGTGAGATGGGCTACTATGGCTGCAACGCAATCCTAACGGGCATGTGTGTTAGACCCAAATAAACAAACCCTTTAAACAAGGTGGTCACACAAGGACACAGATCGTGGCAGCGGTAGACCAGCATCTCGTGTGTTCTGCAAGGTAAAATTATGTGGGCAGTTATTTAAAGTTCAGGGAGGAAAAAAATCAAAAGAGCAGCAGCAGTGTTGATAACTGATGTTGGCTTGTGTGTTTCTTCCTTCATGAGAGCAGAATATTTGTTTCGTAGTTTATAGCATGATGTTTTTTAGCCCCGAGGCTGTGGAACAATCCACCAGAGGAGATCAGGTCAGCCGAGTCAGCGATCTCTTTTACATCCCTTCTTAAAACATATTTTTATCAAAGAACCTTTACTGATTTTATCTAAGTTTTTTTAAAGTGTTTTTTCTTGCCATTTTACACTGAACTCTTTCATCTGTTTTTTTTTCTGACTTTGAAACCTTCTGTTTTATTTTGCTGCCCTTTGTGAAGAAATGTGAATTTTGAAAAGTGCTCTATAAATAGATTATTATAAGTATTAGATGGCGAGATGAAGCAAAGTGCCTCCAAACAAATGTATTATTAACAGCTTAGTTGTTCAAGAGGGAAAATGGAATCTGTATCGCCACTGGCAGATACTCAAGGTTGCAGTATTGGACATGAAAAAGTGGTATCCCTAAATCTGAGCCTGTCAGCAGCAAAAACAAGCACTTTTAGTGGATGTACTTTGACGGGGCTCATTTGCCCCCAAGAGTTATGTTGCAGCCTGTTTCGTGGCTGCCAGCTGAGGCGATCCGCTGGACCAACTCCAAAACTTTTTGTACCTATTAGTCTTTTAGACCCCAGGATATTGTAAAAAAAAAAAATAGGCCCTAGGCTTAAAAATTCCAGAATTACCCTTGTAATTACTTGTTTGCTTGAACTTTGAGGTTTGATTTTGGCAGCTTATGTGCTTAAGTAAAGGGCTGCAGTGCTTCACCTGCCACATAAACTCCAAATCAAATACAAATAATCAATGATGAGATTAGCTTCACACCTCAGACACACTTCCAAACATCCTGCTTCTAGTTGTGTCTCTTCCTCCGTATCATAACGCATGTTGTAGTCCTCCACTGTGATCTGCTAATGAATCTCTCAAGGGTACAAGTGAGGGCATCGTGTGTGTGTGTGTGTGTGTGTGTGTGTGTGTGTGTGTGTGTGTGTGTGTGTGTGTGTGTGTGTGTGTGTGTGTGTGTGTGGGAGCTGCTACCATGTTTCTGCTAGCATCAGCAAAGCCAGTCAATGCTAATGGACAACATCACGTCGCTAAAGTGTGATTGGATAAGGGGTGAGGCAAGAGAGGCTGTGTGTGTATATGTGTGTGTGTTAGATATACTCAAGGCCTGGTTAGTGCTAAAACTCCCTTTATCTCACACACACACACACACACACACACACACACACACACACTGAGCTCCTCTCCTCTCCAGAATCTTTAATGAGCTGTGCTGTGGGAGGCTGCAGACTGAGGCTGTGTTGGTATATTAAAACACTGGTCTGAATCAGAAACACGCTGCCTTCCTTCACTAATAAAAGCCGTGGATGTTGAACATTTGAACGTTTCAAGGCCGGCGGAGACACAAGAGCTTTGAGTGTAACAGCTGCTCTGCTGAAGAGAAACCAGAGGAGGTGATGCAAGTCTCAGGATGGAAAAAAAATAAATAAATAATCCAGGCAACGATTGGTTCGGCGTTGAGACGTGAGGAGAGCTGCTGGTCCCAGAGGCGCTTTCTCCCACTCTAAATTCACATTTAAACACTTACTCTTAACAATAATGCCACTGTGATGCAACATGAACGGGCGAGTCTCAACACTCTCTGTTTTGCCTTGTGAGGTCTGCAACCATTGTTTCTTTTACATTATTGATCCATTGACTTCCACTTCAACTGTCGACTTTGTCGATTAATCATTTAGTGTTTAAAATTGTTTAAAAAAAATGGCATCACAGTCTCTCAAAGTCTACAATGACATTCTCAGATCTTTTATTTTCACCCAACAGTCCAAAACCTGAAAATATATGTAGGCTGCAGTGATAAAACGAAGAGGAAAAGGCAGCAAATCTTCACATTTGAGCTCAAGAAATGAAATATTAGCAGATTATTTTGGAGCTGCAACAATTAATCGATGAATCCTTCACTATTTTGATAATTTTTCAAGCAAAAACGTCAAACATTTGGCTCTGGTTCCAGCCTCTTAAATACTGCTTTTTTTGTCTTTTATGTCTTTAACTGAAGATTATTTTTGGTTTTGGACTGTTGGTTGGACAGAAGAACAATCTTAAGTTAACATTTGAAAGAGTGATGAGCATTTTTCACATTTTTTTAAATCTATAGACTACAGACTGATTGATTTATAGGGAAAATAATCGGCAGATTAATCAGTAATGAAAATAATCGTTAGATGCATCCGTAGATTATCTTTAGTTTTGATTTGGCTGATTATTTTAGTTCTTGTCGTTGTATTTCTAAGTGCTTATCTTTGCTCTGTTTTGTCTCAACGTCTTGCTTTCATGACGAGAAGCGCTGCACTGTGAATGCACCATTTTGAGACTGAAAATTTTATGTCAACATTTTCTCTGGTGAGGTGAAAATATACAAGAGAGCTGTGTTTATAAGACCTTTCACGCAGCTCAAAGGTCTCAGACAGGTGATATTTTAGTCACCTAATTGCAGAGAACATCAAGTCTCTCTAATGTATTCTGCCTGCTCCTGTCATGACGGCCCACTGGCAGATGCAAACACAATATAATTCTTTACTAAATGTACACATTCAGGTTTTCTTCACTGGTGCCAGTTTTTCTTTGTTCTTCAAAAATTCATCGTAATGGTCGGGACAGAGATCTGAACTGAGCGGGTCTGAAGTGACATTTTGATACTTAAGTTTTTGTGTTGGAGCCATTTTCTCTGAGAGGTGAAAATACAAGACAGTTGTGTTTATTAGACCTTTTATGCAGCTAAAAATACTAAGAACAATAGTGAGTGTATCTGAAATAGTCATGTAACCACCTATTGTTCCCTCATAATTTGATCATCAAGCTGTTGGCAGGAAACATACATTGAATATTGAGCTGAATGTTAAATATTGATGGAGCCCAGAGGCTGTGGGTCTGCTGCTGCAGATCTCAGCAGCCTCCTCTTTTCTTCCCCTCATTGTGAGCCGCCCTGCGTCAGTGGAAACGGCCTGAAACGCTCATGTAAAAACACGTGTTATCGCAGCGACTATCTGTGTTTACAGCTGCAGAGAGGGTGAGCGGGCGGGCGGGCATGCTCGGCGTGACCCCGGCGCCCAGGGGTGACCACGCCGGTCGACGCTCAGTGATCCCTCTCAGCACCTCAATTAACCTCCACGCATGAAAGTAGCTTATATATCTTCTTGAGAGGAAAGGCCGAGCACCCAGAGTGTGAGGTTATGAAAACTGAATCTGCCGTTGTTATTAATGAGGGGAAGCAAGCTGGAGAGGGTGAAGGAAGGAAAGAAGGAAAAAAAGAGGTAAAGATGGAGGAAAGAATGAAGGAAGGGAAGCTCCGAGTTGTTTATTTAATATTTTCCTTCACTGATGTGAACGTCTGGTGGGAGACTTTCACGGTAATGACGAAGACGTTCTGTTTCATATCTGCTCAAAAATGCCGCATATCCTTTTTCAAAGAGCATTAGAAAAAATCCAAAATTCCCCTTCATGTCACTGTAAAGCGTAGAGGACACAGTCTGTAAAAGTGTAATCATATTGTCAGCTGAGTTACCCATTATCCCTTTAAAGTACCCGAATTTCCTCCATTTTTGTGTCAGTCAGTTTGTAAAAGCGGTCTCCAGTATTTCTAAATGGCAGGGATTCTCATTTCCCGACTCCAAGGACGGCCTTTAATACAGTTCTAATAGCATTCACACAGACGTCTGTCAAAGGCTCGCATGGAAATATGAATTTCCATCTCAATAGAGGACTGTGTGGATCGTCGGTCCTTAGGTCCAAGCACATGAAGAGCTCTACTTTGGCAGCAGAGCGTCTCAAACCGGAGGGTCAAAACTTACATGAGGTACAACAGAGTGGTGATAATGTCAGAATCTGCCTCTCTGTGTCAGCTGCAAACCTCTGCTGTCCTCTTCCTATAGAGTGTTTGCACCCATGTCACGGGTTTGTCTGGTTGGAGATACTGGGATGCAAATTTTATGATGTCTGAACCACGCAAAAGTTCAGGAAAACTTGTGGAAGTTGCTAAAACTTACAGATAAGGACAAAAATCCAGAACAGCTGCAAGTTCGATTGCGTGTTTGCATTCAGTACCTCCAATATGGCAGATTCCAGATCGGTGACATGCCAAGAAAACACACTCCGCTGCAGACGTCTTCGGACTTTCCCTCTTTCCCCCATCACCTGACCGCCCCGCCCACCTGTTCACCTGTTTCTGCTCTCCTTCCTCGGCCCTGCAGAGATTAACCTTTACGTTCCCTGTTTGGTTTGTTCAACCAAGAGTCCAAAACTCACATTTTTGCAAGAAAAAAGATATGATTAATTGATCATAAAAAAAAGTTGGCAACTAATTGTCTAATCAATTAGTTGAAATAATAAATAATGATAATGTAACCATTGAAATAATCCCATCACCTGCAACTGTCTGAATTTGGCTCCTGTTCTCGTTGCCTTGCATAACCAGTCAGTGTAAAGGCCTTAATGGAAACAATCATTTACAAATTTATGTTTGTCAAATGTTTAAAATTCACTGGAGAATTTAAGTAAGTGCACTTGATGGCGAATACATTTACTCACTCTAATGGTAATGATGACGTGGTGTAATAATGACATTTATACAGATACACAAGGCCTCCAAATATCTATTATCTTCACTGATTTATGTCAAAATGTATTTCGTGTCAGCTTATTGTCATATTCATTCAAAGGTACCATGTACATTCAAATGTAATTAAATGCATGAGCCCTGGCTGAGGCTATATACAATTTAAAAAAAACACAAAAAATGAATAGCAAAAAGAAATAAAGTTTAAAGTTACAGAGACAGTGCACATTAATACACATTTCCATAAATGTGCCAGTTTAGCCATCATGGCTGATTTTTAACTGTAGTCCCTGGGTGGGTGTTTGACAGTGAGAGACACATAAATAT
>JAJHUR010096340.1:1676-11827 GCA_027495735.1 Lutjanus campechanus
GTTTTTTTTTCTTTTGATATGTTCCGTTTTAACATATTCATAGAACTGAATATTCTGTGGGTGCTGAAAAATCAGTGAATTTTGTCAAAAAACGCCGGTGCTGGCTGGTTAATTAGTATCACTGATAACACCTGTGTTTACTATTTCACCTCAAAGTGGCTGCTGTGAAAAAAGGTCTGTTTTCCAGTCGGGAAAACCATTTCACCACTGCAGAAGAAGATGGCGCAACAAGGATCTGTGTGTGGAGCCATCAATGGTCATGTCATCATCATCATCACAGAGCCTGGGAGCGGTGAGGAGACTATCGGAGCAGAAACGGCTGATCTGTCACGAGCTTAAACCTTTTCTGATGCGATACTTCAAAATGTGCATAAAAATACCTTCATGGAAACACAGCTCCTAACGCTCACATTGTATGAGAGTTTAAACATGATCACTAATTTCCATCGACATTTGAAGGCTTCTTTCGACCCATTCTTTATTAAAAACACACTGAAATCAATGGCTTCGCTTAAAGGCCTGGTGATGCCGGTGGCAGCGTCATTACCGCATGGTGTCAATACAACAACAGGTCAGAGAGAAGGCCAGATTAGCCTGTCATCAGACAGAGGACGCTGCGGATGTAATTTACTTTTTATTCTATATGCAAACTAAAAAAAAAAGAAAGAAGACATCTCAGTGTCACGAATCTGTCGCGGTGCATTAAGAGAGCGGGTGCAGGCGGTGTTCCACATTCAGAAGATTTCGGGGTCAAACTGTGGATTTACTCCTCTCATTTACTGTAGAGTGAATTTCTTCCGTCACGTCACATTTTTCTTTCTTTGCCATTTGCCTTCTGTCCCTTAACAGAGACGCAGCTCTCCTAAGAAGTCTCAGAGCAAATTGCGAGGCATGCTGGGTAAGGAAATGAATCCACCCTTGGGTTTAGATTAGTTCTTACCAAAAAAAAACAAAAAAAAACTTTTTTATAACTGCATCTATGGAATGCAATTAGGTAAATTATCTTATGAATAATTCATGGTCTTACATGGGGCTTTGGGGCAACAAAAGTCTGTTTTGTGTAAGTGATGCTGCTGAGCCTTATGTACAACTAATTATACTTAATCTAACCAGAACATCCGCCCTCCCACTAGAGGTTTATTTCTAAATGAGTGAAAGTTGAAGTTGACCTGTGCTGCAACATGTGAATTAGTGAGTTAAATCATTCAATCGTCAAATAATCTCCTTGAAATTATGAGGTTCTATCTGCCTTCTGAGTGGTTTTGAGATATCAGCTTTTCATGTTCCAAATAGAAAAAATTACTCTTTCATACATGAAAATGTAAGACACGTGCAATGCTTTTCTGGGGGCTTTCGTCAACAACTCTGTTTTTCGGTTCTAAATGTGCAATATTAAAATCCTAGCCAATTTGTAAATGGGTATTTTTGGAACAGGTCAAATACAGATAAACCTTCTTATCCTAAGAACTCATTTTCTGCTTGGAATTATAGGGTTCCATCTGCAAAACGTGAAAAGAACCTTTAGCATAAGCTGTAGACTAACATCGGGTTAGCTGACTTACTGGTAGCTAGCTAATTTAAATTTTTTAAAAACAAACAAACTTTCCTGGCTTTGGTACTCAATGAAATCCTCCCATGTTCAGGTTTCGTATAAACATTGTGTTGTGGGACATTTTCTCATCTCTTCCCTGCTCTTTTCCCTCTGTCACTGAGCAGTGTGGCAACATGACAAAGAAGTTGAACCTGATTGGTCCTCTTGTGTGCCTTCTAAGTGCTGATTGGCTCATGCAGTTAGAACCTTATGAAACCAAATTAGAGCTGGACCTCGCAGACAAAACCTTTTATTTTTTAAATAAAAAGCCCAAAATTGCATAAAACTTGAAAAAATAAAAACACCTCATATATTGTCACAGAATAAGATTATATGAATAACTCAATTTTGACCAAAATGTCAGATAGAACCTTATAATTCCAGGGGGGGACGAAAGATGTATTTTAAAAGTTCATATGGCATAAAATGTAGATTGATTTCTAATAAGGTACGTTACCTGTTCTGCTGCTTAGCATTTATGAGAGAAGCCTTACAAGTGGTTTCAGCACAGCAGTTTATCTGACACAAATGACTTTCAGCCATGAAGCTGCTATTCAGCGAGCAAAGACAGTGAAATAACCTTGACATCCCTGTGGGAGTCATTTTGATTGGCAACACTTGCAGCCCACACAAATGATGCTCTAATTTCGAGGACTGACTGGACATCTTGGCGCCTGCGTCGGTCTGAGCTTCTGCTGCCCAGCCTCGTTTTACTTCCAGTTTATCTTGGAAACTGTCTGACGACAACATTTGTTTTCTTTGTGCAATAATAACAGAAATATCTGACTGATCGGGCTCAAACTTCCTTTAATTACCGAGCTGAAAGTATAATTTGTCCACATAATGTCTGCAGAAAGAAGACAGAAACATATTAAGGGAAGCTTTTCACAGAAAATCGTCTTTGTATTGAAAAAAAACTTTTAATGTGTGTTTTGATTCCAGCAATTTGAAACTATTTATTTATTCTTGTAATCTTCCTAATGGTTTAGTATTAAAGTTAGGGCTGAAGTTAGCACTGGTGGCTTGTTGAGATTCTTCTTCTTCATTTGCCATCTGCTGTGACATGTGCAGGAGAGAAGACACTCCATGAGTCTAATATTCACTAACCAAATTCAAATCTTCAAATTTTTGTGTGAGAAATGTGTTTTTCTTATTTGCTTTCAAAAAAATGAACACTTTCATCAGAAATCAGATTCTAAAAATTATCATAAAACTGCTAAAGAAATCACATCAGAGCTTTTTACTTGAGCAGATTAGACTGATTGAACATGAAAAGATTGTAAAGCAGATTTTGGGGTATTAACTTTGCTCTGGATCCTGCTCTTTATACACTGAGAACACTCCCTGATAATATGACAGATAAGAATTTAATTTCTTTATTGAGAACTCTGCTCTCCACAGCAAAGAAAATGATAACAATACAAAAATTCCTGGTTGAAGCTGTAGTCCCCCAACATATTGCAATGGAGAGAGAGGGTGAAAAAAGGTCTTTATCATGGAGATAATGCCAGATCTCTTTGGCCCCCTTTTCTTTTTCTCTCTCTTTTTTTAAATCTATGCTTATACATATTTATTTCATTGTTTTTATTTTTTACTTGTTTTTTATTACAGGCTTATTACAGGTTTTTTTTAATACCTCAGGGAGAAGCCACAAAATATGTTTAGTGAATACTCTAATTATTATATTGCTAATTCAAGGGTACTACCAGGGAAGTTATTACTGCCAGTGCAGAAAAATAATTTCATAACAATGCTCAGAATGGACATGAAAAGAATATGAGCTCTAAAAAGAAGTTCTAAAAAGAAAGAGAACATGAAAACATTGTACATACAA
Organism: Lutjanus campechanus; assembly: GCA_027495735.1. Lineage (NCBI taxonomy): Eukaryota > Metazoa > Chordata > Actinopteri > Lutjaniformes > Lutjanidae > Lutjanus > Lutjanus campechanus. Next base: position 5,102 of record JAJHUR010096340.1, read on the forward strand.
TACGAACATAAACCAACATCTTCAAGTTGACAGAAAAAGTCATATTAAATTAACAAATAAGGGTTCTGCAAATTGAGCATGATTAAATCATTTTCAGAAAAGATGATTTTAATATTTTCACCAGATGTACATGTTGCATGTTAATCTCGCAAACCTTTTTTCAGCGCGGACTAATTTAATGACTGAAAAAGACTAAACTAAACAATACAGTAAGAAGCGTGGAAATGGAATGGAAAATAGAGTTTTGTGGTACAAAGACAAAAGCTCATGTCAATACCAACAGGATATATTTATTGTTAGTTTTGGGCAATCGTTGATAATATTAAAGAGAAAATAAAACCGGCCGCATCCTTTAGATTTGACTGTTTTCAGCCATGAAATTGTTGTCCGGATGGAGTTTGCCACAAGGAAGATGTCCACAAAGGTGTAGAAAAATGATTCCCAGGCTACACAGTCCATTAGCGGTGATGTGCTGGAAAGACTGCCTGGACAAAATGCTTCATGTTTTCTCACTGCTGGGCCATAAATTATCTTAATTGATTAGGCCGTTGGTAAAAACTGTGCAACAAAAAAAAAAAAAAATCAACCCACATAATTTCATTCATCTCCAACCCTGATTCAAAAAAAAAGTTGGGACACTGTGAACCACAGAATGCAATGGATACAAATCCTTTTCGACTTTTTTTTTTTGATTGATTCTCTGAGCCTGAGCTCATCAGAAATGGACTGACACAAAGTGGAAAGGTATGCTGTGGTCTGATGGGTCCACATTTCAAATTGTTTTTGGAAATCAGGGACATTGTGTCCTCAAGAGAAAAAGGACCATCCAGATTGTTACCAGCACTAAGTTCAAAGCCAGCATCTGTGATTAGGGATGCGCTGATGGACTGACCAGAGACTGGCGCCGACAGATTTTCAGTGTCATGTTCATGGTCATATTCACACACATGCTCTGCATGATGGTCACATCATACATGCAGGGACACAAACATCACTGCCACAACAGTGCTGGTCACAGCCACACACACTCAGACACATGCTTGCATGAAGTCGGCATAAGTGATAAATACTAAGAACAAGATAAAGAGAAGACAGACAGTCTATAAGGAGACGCAGCAGCGGAGCAGCTGACTGCGTTGCTGAACAATGGTAAACTTTCTAACTCTTCAGCTAACAAAAGAAGGAACAGCTGGACAAACTAATTAACCAAACAACAAACATAAAACACTTAGAGCTGCAATGATTAATCTATTATTAATCAACTGTTAAATTAATCTGCATCTATTTTGATAATCTATTAATCATTTTGAGTCATTTTTTAAAATTAAAAGTCAAGCTTCTCTGACTTCAGCTTTGTAAATAAAAGAATAAATGTTTTCTGGTTTCTTTAGGACAAAACAAACACTGGGAAAACACTGATCAACATTTTTCACAATTTTCTGACATTTTATGGACCAAATTACGAATTGATTGAGGGAGTGTGAATGGCTGACAGATTAATCAAGAATGAAAATTCCATTATATTACAGGGAAGACTTGAAAAGAAGGGTCCTAAGTTCAAACTCTCTGATTCTTAAATGTGAATATTTTCTGGTTTCTTTACTCCTCTCTGACAGTAAAATGGATATTTTTAAGTTGTGGACATTCGAGGACGTCATCTTGAGCTTTGACCAACACTTTTCACCATTTTCTGACATTTCATGGACCAAACAACTAATTGATTAAAGGTGTAGTTAGCGATGTGGGAGAAAACGAGTAGAGAGGTTGTTGATATTTGAAGTGTAAACGAATACAGACCCACCCCTCTCTTCATACTCCACCCCGGGCTCTACCCCCGAAGTTCATGGACGCGCATTGTCATGGAAACGGCCGTAGCAACCAAAGCAGCAGTAAAGCAGCTGCAATAGCCAAGTTGTGGGTTAGCACAACTTTGCTAAGCCGCAAAGCTAAGGTTAGCTGACCCGTCAGACAACTGTACCCACAACTCGACTGCTATTATAAATAGATAACATCACAACAACAGAACATTTTGGCAGATTAGACAATATGATGAATGCCTGAAGGCTGTTACTGTTATGTGAAGCACCGCAAAGCTAATGTTGCTCACCTGTCCAGCAGAAAGACGGCGACCTCCGCGTACGTTTTTAATCCGTTTTATTCCATTTTTTTTAATTTATGCTCCTCTGACCGTTTTCTCTTGGGCTGTTTTTCAGCCATAGCAAATGCAAAATATCTGCACCTAATATACCGTGTCTCTCTCTTACTCCAACTGCACACACTATGTGACATACTACCCCCCCCCAATGTCTGACCTGTGCACATGAGTAAGAACTGGCCCCTCGGGCGTGAGGGGGTGGACCCATGTTTTAGTGGCTCGGTCCGAGCCACAGATTTACCTGCTGAAATTCAGAGCCCAGGCTGTGTATTGAAACCGGATTTTTTTTCAGCATGCTCTCAGAAGTGACAGTTTGCGGATAGTGAGAAGAAATACGGTGATTTTGACAAAAAGTGCGTCGGATTATATCGCTAACTATGCCTTTAATTGAGAAAATAATCAACTGATTAATTGATGGTGAAAATAATCGTAAACACTATATTAGCCAAAACAGTTTCACCGTATTTGGCAGTGAGGTAATCCAAAAATAACGGAAAATAATCAAGTTACATTACTTTAATATTGTCATACTTGGATTAGGTTTCTGACCATTTTATTAACATGTAATATATTTATAAAGTAACCCTGCCAACCCTGTGCCTCACATGGAGGCCACTTGGAGAGCAGAGGGAAAGTGAGCGGGGGAGGAGTGGGTAGTGGGGAATTTTAATGAAACGCACTTGCCCTTGCACACTTTCAAGCCAAAGTAACACAGATCCATGATCATCAGAGATACTCTGTGGCTGAGTAGCTCAGTTGGTTGCGTATACGCCCCATGTGAGTCCTCTGTAGCTGCTGTGGGTTCAACTGTCGCCTAGGGCCTTTTGCTGCATGTCATCCACCCGTTCTTTCTCCCCCTTTCTTGTCCTAACGTCAGCTGTCCTATCAAATAAAGGTTTAAAAAAGACAAATACCTGCAGACTCATTTCAATGAGGCAAAAGCGTCGTCTGCACTTGGTAATGAGCTGCATCAGTTACTGGATTAGACATTTCTGTTTGCGATCTCTATCATGATTATCATAACTGTTATTGCTATGAGTTAATGAAATCTTGCAAAACAGCCCCCCCCCCGTACACATGTAATTCTACCTGTGCAGACCTGTGAGACGGATTAAAATTAACTGAAACTGAAAAGAAAAAATCATCTCTAATACTGATGACAATAACTCCACGTTTACACTGAACTGTGAACTGAAATGTTGATTAATTATCCCTCTAAATGACTTGATAAATTAGTTGATAAAATAAAGTTTTATGTCCATTACTGCCACCTAACAATGAATATTTTTGCACCAAATGCATGACTCCTAGAAGTGTCCATCCTTGACCTCAGCCTTCCAAGTATCAATCTCCCAAGTTCACTTCAGTGTTTCACACAAATGGAACAACACTTATGATGGCGTGATCCCCCAAGGGCAAGTGCCAAGGGGAAGTCAACGAGGGCATGTTGAACGACTGATGAAACAGCCAAAATCTGTCCACAGACACACAAAAAGGCAAACAGACATATAAACTCCTGGCAAAGTACTCAGATCTGCCTCTGTGGTAGCTCCTGCCACAGATTTACCCAAATGTTATACACACTTGACTTGGTTTGGCTTGGCACATCAGCCCAGCACTGCAGGGATTCGCATCTTTGTTACAACAGGGCTGCCAGCTTGAGGGTTTGTCTTTTACCTGAAGATGAGCTTAGCTTGGAGTCAAGGGGCTCATGAAATGGTGAAAAAACACCTTCATTTTTTCCCACAATAAAAGTCCCATGTTATTTCATTATTCAAAAGCTTTCATTATGAAGCTGCAAAACCAGGAAATGCTGGGTTTTTCATCAGTGATCACTTGATATGATTCTTACCAAGCTGAAAGTAAACATGAAACTATAAAATGAAGCAGAAACCTAAAAATAGGAACACAGGACAGAACCTAAATTTTAAACCACAGAGATTCAGTTAGAAGCTACAAAAGTACTGAAAACTTTTCTCTCAGACATGAGTTGACTCTCGCAACATGTGCCAGGGGGAGGAAGGGGGGTCGTCACAGGTCGGCTACAGCCAGTAAGACACAACTGCAGCGTGGGTGTGCTTTGACCATACCCCCGAGAAGGTCCATCTCGGGCGCCCCAAATCACAGCTTGGCTCATTAAAAGTGGTAATGGAAATGCAAATCAGCATGGCACGGTTTGACTCGGTGCAGCCAACAGTGATAATGGAAAAGCCCCACTGGTGTGTGCGCTTTTTGGTGGAGAACTCTGCAGATTAATGTGGAAGTGAGATGAAAAACCACCATGAAAAAAAAAAGCTGCATAGTTGTGAAAAACGGATCAGCTCTTACTTTTGTCTGACCTCTGAGGACAGATGAAATGATCTGCCTTATCTGCACACAGGTGAATTCTGTGTTGAAGGCACTTCAATGTTAAACACCATTATGAGACCAATCACAAATCCTACAGAATGTTCATGGGTTTTCCTGTGCAGCCCTTAATCATATTCTGCCTCCCTGAAGTGCCACTCAGTCATCAAAACTTTCAGAACCCCTGCTGTAAAGTGTACATGAGCGTCTGTAAACACTCTATCCTTCATTAAACCCTCGGCTTACTTTGAAGAGTATTCCCTACCATTCATGTTGAAAAACTGTAGAAAAAACAAGAGTTGAAGTTGAGGTCATTCTCCCCTCTGAAAACTACATATTACAGTATTATTGCTCTGATAAAACTATTTACACACTGACGTTAAAACTCTGCAGCGTTCTCTGAAAACGTGTTAACAATCACTGACTGATATGACTCATATTTATTGGATATGTTATGCAGGAGGAATGAAGTTCGGAAAAAAATGTCTAGTTTAATATCATATCACAGGCTATATTATGTTCATTATCATGTGCATTATTTTTCTATCACAATCAGTTATTTTTTAATACCACATGCAAAATTGCTTCACATTACTTTTGTACTTATTTTGTATCTTACTTCTATTGTTGTTCTATTAGCTATGGTTTCTGACACTTTATATTGTATATATATATATATATTAGAGGTGGGACTTGATTAAAAAAATTAATCTAATTAATTAGAGGCTTTGTGATTAATTAATCTCAATTAATCGCATTTTAATCGCATAACCATATTTACCACAAGAAGCAACATTTTTCAATATAAATGGATTTTGGTATATGACTTAATCAAATAATAGACACATACATATATTTAAACAAAATATTGTTGTGAAAGTGAAGTGAAACGTCCAGCGTCAGCCACTTGACTAAAAACAGTTAACAGACACACACCTCGGCAGCACTGAGATGTGAATCCCTGCCATGCAGGCCTGACTAGCAGAGTCAAACCAAGTCAAGACAAACAGCACAAGTGTCTGTAAAGAGGCTCTAGTCTCTCCATCGTTCTACACAGAGGCAGAGATGAGCTGCAGGGAGACAGACTGCAGGCAGAGAGAGGAACTGGAGCTCAGGAGGAACAGGTGAAACAGTTGAAACTACAGTGAAAAGCAAGAAACACACAAGTAAATACCGACTGTAGTTGAGCCAACATTATATTGAAGCAGTGAACTGTTGTTTCTCGTGGTAAACCCGTGTTTCTCGTGGCGTAAAGCCCCGCGGGGCCGCGCGCCGGTGCCGCGCCTGCCGCCGCCGGTGCCAGGCTTCTTCATAGAAAATAATGGGGGCGGCTGTTTTGACGCGCGGCGTCCGCCGGCGGTGTGTTTTGGCCATGGTTTTGGCCTGTCTTGTGCATCAGTGTGATCGGTCGACCAGGAAGTCAAGCACTGACAAACGTTCCGTTCCGTCCCGCGATTAAATGCGTTAATTTTTTTGACGCGTTATTTTTTTTGTAATTAATTAATCATAATTAACGCTTTAAAGTCCCACCCCTAATTCAAACACATTATTCATTAGTTAATTCCCATCCAGTTATTCAATATTTATACACTTTTGTGTGTAAATAATAGTAAAAGAACATTTAAATGTTTTCAGTCCACTAAATCATACACAGTGGTCCTTTAATTTGCATAAAAACACCTTCTCATTTTCACTGTTTGTAATGATCTTCAAACAAACAGACAAGCAAACATGAAAAAAAAACTCTTAGGCCTCAAAGATCTAATATCAGTTAGGCTATGTTGACCAATATAGTCGGTATATAAATTAAAAAGGTTGGAGCCTAATACCAAGCCTTGTGGAACCCCACATTAATCTCCATACAGTACATTCAGATTTCTTTTCAGCAAACTGTACATATTGTTGTCCATTATCCACATAACTACTTGAACTGTTTTCAAGTATCCTTCTCATACCATATACCTGTAGATTAGAGAGTAATACATCTGTGGTACCAAACAGTTTTTACAACAAATGAATACAGCAACCATATAGCTCTTCATTCAACACGTGAAACCAAAAACTCAAGGTATGATAATATTGCAATAAAAAGTCCACGATATGATAGAGTTGGGCAATATGTTAAGATTTTCTCAACGACACTTGTCAGCCCATCAATCAGCGATTGGTGGTATCTTTGTCCCCCCTCCAGTCCTCTTGGTTCTCAGCTGGAGGATGTTTGCAAA
>JAJHUR010096345.1:0-11496 GCA_027495735.1 Lutjanus campechanus
AGTCACTTCGTGGACTACCTGCAGTGCGTGCTGGCCTTCACGCTGGTGGCGGCCTACATCACCTACCTCCTCCTGGACTCCGCGCTCTTCGTGGAGTCTCTGGGCTTCCTGGCCGTCTTCATTGAAGCAATGCTGGGCACACCGCAGCTCCACTGCAATTATCAGAACAAGTCCACTGAGGGCATGAGGTACGGAGTCAATACTGAACATCTTAGCTTGTTACATTCATATAGACTGAGAATCTAGGGGTTTTTGGGATTTGGCTTTTAGGGGGCCACAGTAGAGATGGATAGAGGAGCTTTGGGTCAGGCCACGGAGAGTTACATCGATCCATCACATTATACACACCTTAGCCAACTGAACTACCAGGATGCTGTTTTACTCCCATATTAAACAGGTTACAAAGGCACTGAAATATTTTCTTTTTATATTTTTTGTTTTTCATCGACTGCTCAACTGCAGACTCAGTAAACAACCAGTCATTCGATCAATCGTCCTCAGACTTATTTGACTTTGTCACAAGATATCAGACAGTCAAGTAAACAAGTTCAACCACAGCTGTGTTACTCTAGATATGCTCACATACTGGATATGCATGCAGAAAGTCTTAAACTCTGAAAATGACTTAACACAAAACTGACTGTGATGAAACAGGGAGGGGTGATGTAGAACTGAAAGGGGGGAAAAAAATCATATTGCCAGACAGACATTTGGTTTGCAAAATGAATCGCAACTTCTGTGGGAAGGGAATTTTGCATTTCACTTTCTATGAGGAAAATATAAAAATGATGTGATTTTTTTTTCTGGGGTCTGTACCTCATGTTCCCTCACGTCTGAACCGGAGAATGTGATTTGTAGGCAGAGTCAACTCCGTAGCACCACAGTGCTTCATTTATAACGGTGTGTTGTGACACATTTCAGCTTTTATCAAAAAGCTGCAGCTCCCACGATTTGGATAATGAATTTGGCTGTATTTCGATAATATTTTCAATTAGTTGTTCAGCCCTAGGGTGAAGAAAGCGCGACACCGAGCAGTGCTGGGATTTCACACTTTAAGAGCGCTCCCTCCAGAGTTACAGATGACATTGTGCAATTCACAGTTATGTGTAAGATTAATGGACTGCCCCTTTCATAAAAGCAAAATCATTGCCATGTTGTTTTTTTGTCTTGTTTTTGAGTATTTTGGATATATTGAATTTTTATCCTCAAGGGGCCTTGGACAAGTTTGTTAATTCCCAAAATTCATTTTAAAATGAAACTCTTTCACTGTGATGTGTCTGAAAAAGTGCTTTTTCTTTTGGAGCTTCTTTGCTTCACCTTCTTTATTTTTACAGGATCAGTGCACATCAAGTAATATTTCTGCTGCTGCACCAGTATTGGCCAGCTGGTTTATTTTTATTTTTTTCTCATTTATGATTTGCCTGTGTTGTGCACCCGTTAGACTTTGATTAGACTACTTCTGGTCTTGGAGTCGCTTTGTGAACTGTGTGCAGTGTGTGCTGATGGAACGACGCCGAGCAGTACTAAGATATTATAACTGAACTACGACCAGGATGCACACTTTTCCTTTTCTCTGACTGTGTGCAAATTAGATGTTTTCACATCACAGATGCAAGTCTCAGAAGTAAAACAGGAAACTCATGTGGGCTGGTGTAGGAGTTGATTGCGGGGCGACTGTTCTGCTCTGCAGGGGCCCTGGACTGACACTAACCAGGCAGCAATCAGTTACTCAAGATAACCCACACACCTTGCTGTGAGCAGTTTCACGAAAGAGCTATTTTCCTTCTGCTGTATGCCAGCCGTATCACTATGCAGAAGGAGGCGTGTGCTCACTGGATGTAAACATTAATGGCGTCCTCCTCAGCTGAGCTGTAACCTCTGGTGTGTGAGCATATGTGTGCGTTCCTTGATAGAGTTGGTGGGTGTGGTTCAGTAGAAAGAAACATGAAACATGAAACCCACATGAAACTGCTCACAACAAGGTCTGTGGATTATCTGGGGTTACTGGGTCATGATTTCTGGAAAGAGACATTGCTGTTGAGGGTTGTTTTTTTTTGTTTTAGTTTTGTGTGTGTGTGTGTGTGTGTGTGTGTTTTGGTGTTTTTGAGCCCCACAAAGAGAAGGCAGACATCTCTACAGCTGATGTCTCCAAAGCTCTGCAACTCACATCAAAACTATCTAGATGGATGAACAGCTTTACAGGCAAGAGGGAAACTATTTTTGATTTCAGGGTTGAATTTGAATGTATTGTTTTCAAGGTTTAACAGGTGCTTGGGTTTCGGATAAAGTGCTTGAACCCGCTTGAAATTGTAATCGTGCTATTTTCCTCTCTACTTACAGACAGGTGACACATTTTGAAAAAATAAACTTTGTTGTGTTTTCATTTAATTCGTCACCCTTCTGTATAATGCTGTTGCAAAGCATTATTTTGGTTGTTTATTGCACAATGATATCAGATTGAGAAGAAATAATGATTTTTCCACTGTTGTAAAGTGTTGGAAGAGCTTGAAAAAGTTTGAAAAGTGCTTGAATTTGACTTTGAAAAAGGTGTAGGAACCCTGTGATTTTGGGGTGTGCTGCCCCTTTAATATCAACCCCAACCCCAGTTTCTTCTACATCATTTCTAGTGCTTTCTGATTGGTTGGCTCATACACGTAGGTTGTAGCAGCAGTCACATCGTGAGACTTTGCTCCTGAATTTGTGACACCGTGGCCGTCCGTCTCTGCTCATGTGGACGTGTCTCGCAGCGCAGACGCTCTCAGAATGCCGAAAGGTTATTTGCTGTCACTCCTTCTTATTTCCTCAACTATCTGAAGTATAATTTACCAACAGTCAGTCAGACGGCAATCACAACAAAGCTCGTTGCGTGCCTGATTAATGATAACGCCTTTACCCTGATGAGTGCTGCTTTATTTATGAACATCGCATCCATCACACGCAGCAGCTCGGAGGGTGTGTTGTCCTGTAGCACACGCTCGTGAGTAATGGCTCCAGATTATATTGTCTCACATATGATCATTAACACTGACACGTGCTTATTAAGTATTTCTGGCACCTGTCGACCAGGCTGCGAGGACGGAGGGGCTCCTGACAACTATTTATTATTGCTAACATGACAATTTGGCCTCTGAAGTTTCTCTGAAAATCGATGCGGTAATGAGGTGTTCTGTCTCGCTGTATCTGTTGCTGATGTATCATTTTGGCTCATTAATGTTGATTTGCATCAAGTCTCAGGCTGCAATTAGACAGAAAATAGATTTTTGAAAGTGCGTACAGTGTCAGAATCAATTCTACCGGCTTGACTGATTTTCAAAATAAAATGCAACTTTGCACTTTTAGCATCACGCGAGTAGATGCAGATAGAGATAGAAGAAATAAGATAAAGAGAAGTGTTGAATTTGTGGAAAAAGTAATTGAAAAGATGAAACTGATATCGTAAGTATTAAAAGACTTGCGAGTTTGAGATTGTCCGCAGAGCACACAGGCCTGATAAAAAGCTTCCTCGCAGTGTGTGTCCTGCCTCGGAGTAGTGTGTGTGTGCGCACCCCCCCCTCAGCCCTCCCCTCTGCTGGTTGGCTTTCTGCAGCAGACAGATAACAGAGCTCCAGCAGGGCTGCCTGTCCACTTAACCGGCCATGACAGCTCCCACGCTGGGCTTTGCCATACCCTCTCTGTCCCATGCCTTATTTATTTTTGATTTTTTTTGTGTGTGTGGGTGTGTGTGTGTGCACTTCCTACCCACCCGACACTTTGTCTACCATCGTCATCATCCACCAAGCTGTCCCCAGTACATGCTGACAGGATAAGTCCACCCTCAGTTACTCTTATATTGCTAAGTCCGGTGGATTATTTTGTGATAACCGTGTTTATCTTACATTTTGTGATCCTCACTTTCCATGACATCTTAACCGTTTCTGTGGTTCCCCAGAGTTCATTTTAACAAACCTGCAGACAATGGTTGTAAGTGTGCTCTCAGTCAGGGTGGACATACTGTAGCCCTGCGGCAGGTGATATGGATAAAATCAAAAAACTATTGGTGCTTTCAAAAAATATTAACACAACGAGATTTTTGTAATGGGGATATAATGAGTAAGTGGGTAAAGGCAAAAAACTTGAACAGCTAAAACAGTCTGCTAAGTTCAGAAAATTCAAATCAGAGAAACACTTTACTGTAATGCAGCCCTTAAAACCAGGAAGAGACAACACTTTTGTTATATCAGAATTTGGTGAATACTCAATTCTTCTTGGCTGCAAGGTGTCCATTAATTCCTGATTTACTGTGCTTGGGACGCTTTACCAACCCAAAGCGTTGGCAATCGACATCCTGGGAATGAGACAATCAACTCAGGCAATATAATATTTTCTGGTGCATTTAGAAACAGTTCAGAACTGAACTGAAATAATCACTTGGAGTCAATGTATATAAATATGTAATTTACATCAGCTGTAAAGTTCTGGAAAAGCTTGACAATGCACCTTGAAAAATGCTTGAAAAGTGCTCGAATTTGACTTTGGAAAAGGTGTAGGAACCCTGTTATGACAGTGTAATGACAGCACACCTCTTTAAATAAGCTGTTACCGCATTTTGTATTAAGAGTTTTAAGGAATTTAAACTCCAAAGTGCCAAATTAATTCTAAAACACTGTAATCCCCAGGCAGTATGAAGCATCAGGTTTCATGTCAGTTCTTTTGTCTCCCCCCTGCATCAGATTCTGCAGCCATCAGCCAGTGCAGATAAAGCTGCCATAGAAGGCAGAGGACATTGTCATTTCCAGCTCTGTTTATTGTTTGTGTCCTCTCCTCCCTCTGTGCGAAACCTGTTGAGTCTGGTTGGCTGTTGCTAGGTTACTTTACCTCAGCACTCCGTTCAAGGTTTCTGTGTGTGTGTGGATGTATGTGTATGTGTGTGTGTGTGTGCAGGGATAGGAAGCAAATCCTGTAAAGTGAGGATGTTTTGAAAGCGGTGCAGTTTTTAAAAGCAAAACATCTTAAAGCAGAACTTAGGTGTGGGTTTGTTTTTATGTTGACAGTGTGTTGAGGCACCCAGAAGTAATGATTTGGGGGGGGGGGAGTGAAAAAAAATGTGCATTTTGCAGAGACAAAAAAACAAGCAGACAGGAGCAGTAAAGCAGAATGCCCTTTCCTGTAAGTGTGTGGAACAAAAAAAACAAAACACCATTAGATCCCGTGCAGCACATCGGTGTGGAAAAACATCAACCGACTTCCTCCCAGTTAATGGGCCAGCCAGTGCGCCACCACTCCAACTGGCAGAACAATTGTAACAAGTGTCAGACTGCTTCCAGTACTTGCATAGTCAGACACGCAGTAGGAAACTTCACCACCCTCCCAAGCAGGCAGGGGACGGAGTCAGAGGAGGGTGAAAGTGGCCAGTAGAGTGAATCATATTGGATGTCCCGGCTGTGTATACACGCCAGCGCTGCACCGTGACACACTGTCAGACAGGCAGCAGCAAAGCAGCTTTTAATAATGCAGGAGTCAGGGGGAAGTGTGATGAGTCCTGCGTTGGAGGTGTTGGTCCCATGAGGACGTGACTGAAGGCACTTGTTATTTCTCTGATGTTAATCCCCCCCTGGGTGTCTGTTAACCTCACTGGTGCTGTTTGACACCAGTAACTGCTCTGTTAACGTAACGGGGCTACAGAGGTTTGCATTAATGCCACCCATACTTTGTATGTGTGTGTGATGATCGTGGTATTCCCTGTACTGTCCAACTCTCTATTTTCAACTCCCAGGGTCATTTTGCCATTCTTCTTCTCTTCCCCCATTTGACTTCAAAGTTTACAACAACAATGATGACAGATTTACCACTCATAGTAGGTCCATAATTTTACTGTGATTGTTCTGATATTATTATTATTGCGACTTTATGCACTGATTCTATACCACGAAATTTATTAACCCCGAAACGGGACCCTGCTACCTCCCAGCAGCATCGTGCACGTTTATTTTTTACCCCAGGATGGTGAAGTTGTGTCCTTTTTTTCTTATCTTTTTTTTTTTCTACTGGTATCATATCAGTACTCTGTATCAGCCAATACAATACAATCCATCAAAAAAATTGATGGAAATGAAGAACGGTTATTTTTGTTACATTGTCATTTATCATCGTTGTAGGCCTACACTGTAAAAACAAAAAAGCTGAGAAAACTAAACACTACATTTTGAGGCACTGTTCTACAATAGATTTTTTGCAGATTTTGTATTTAAAAATATTTGAGTAAACATTGAAGTAAAAGTCAATGATGATCATTTTTTTGTATTTTGAATTAAAACCATTTAATTTTCAGGCACCAAAATAATGATAAAACTCACTGTGACTCATTTTTGAAATATATATTTTCAAGTATTTTTTAATTTCTAAAACCCAAAGATTCATGTTTGTCTAAAGAAGAGAAGTAAATCATCAACTGAAAATTATAGGGCGGCAAGACTTAAAGTTAATTTCAAAAGTCAAAAAGTACAGTGCCTTGAAATTTTGAGTTGTCTCGGCAATGTTTTTTTTTACAGTGTAAAGTGATTCTCCAGCTGTAAAAATATGTAGTCTTTAAATCAGGTTTTTATATTTTGTTATCTAAAATGTCTACAGCTTGGTCCCTTTTCCTCTCAATTTTGGCAGTGGCCTGTCCTCTTGACTCTCCATAAGCTGGCTATGGATGCCAAATTAAAAGAAGAGAAAAGTCTTCAGAAGGAAAGAGAGAATTTAATAATTGCAGCTCCAAACATCTTTTATTTTCTTTTTTTGGCCAAAGATGCCTCTTTTGATTGTAAAGGTTGCAGACCCCTGAGCTAGTGATTATCCTAAGTAGGATAAGGAAAAATAAGATCAGACTGATATTTTGCTGTAACACAATCCTCTTTGTATGCTTAGCTTACTGTAGGCTTGGACAAGCAACATAAGTTAGATTTATGCTCTGTTGTTTGTCTTTTCAAAGACAGCAATTAACTGATACAAACTGAACACTGTCTCAAGAAATTCAAGAACTGACCTTGCTGGAATTTAAACTTCCCCAAATCCAATAAACCAGGACAGAGCTGCTAACGTTAAACCACTAAACTTTGATAAAGAAGCATCCAGGACCACCTTCTCCACTGTGGGGAAAAACTGCACATTATACCACACAGTGGACATGTCAGTCCTGAACAAGTCTTCTTCTGACATGTAACCTTTAACCCCCAAAAGTAATGGAGTTAGCTTGTGTTTGTATTAGCTAACCCTCGAAAGTACTCTTAGTAAGCTAGTTACGTCAAAGCAGAAAAACACACCGTTTAATCATCAGTTTCTTGCACTTTTTCTCTTGTGGTTTTAGCTTTGAAAGGCTTAAGACAGACACCGCTCTCCAAACTATTGAGATGGCGAGTATTGCTCTTACTACAGCTCCTTGCACACCATCATAGCGTGTGGAAAACCCCCAGATTGACAGGAGAATTGTGTGTGGGCGAGAGGTTTAAAATGTACCACTTTGTGATTCACTCCAAAAGTATCAGCTATATGTACTGTTCAACAAAAACATATGGTAAAATTAAATATAATACCCTCTTACAAGTCAATACTGACTGCTAGCCTTTCTCATGCTGCTGATATTTAAAGAGGATCTTGTGAATGTACCCGTCCTCCTCCTCAGTCTTGCCTTATATTCCCTTTGGCTCAGGACACCATGTTGGATTTTGTTTATTGACTTTTCACTCCTTTCACCAGTTCTTATTAGCACAAACTCAAGTCAGTTTCACCCATATTTGGCTTGAAAACGTTCCTCTGTTTTGCGCATCTACTCAAGAGCCCTGCCCTTTTTGCAGACTCTGGTTATTACACTGCACTCTGATGCAGTTATCAAGCCCAAACAGCTCACATACGCTGACTGGCAGCCCAGACCTCTCATTTTACAGCTCATCCAAACAAAGGACAAAGGTCATTATGCATTGCATTAAAAACAGAAGTATCCAACTATCATAAATTCTGGGTTGATGTGAAATGCAGAGTAGAGGCCCAGAGGCAGTCTGTGTCTTTGGGAATAGGCTTGTTTGCTGCCCATAATTAGCTGCAGTAATTTGTCTCAGGCATTAATTTGACTTTTTAATACGTCTTCAAGCACTTAATTTAAAAGTCAAACAAAATTAAAAGCCCCTAATGCTGGCTGCGTTGCTATGGCCCAGTGCTTAAGTTCTATAATTATTGTTTTCCTCAATGTAAATCGACATAATTTAAAAATTGTCTTGAATCTTCTGAACCACAAACCTGTTAAAAAAAACAGTTGGGATGCTGCGTAAAACAAATAAAAGCAGAATCTATTGATTTTCGAGTCCTTTGCGACCCATATTCAACTGAATACAGTACAAAGACAAAATAATTAATGTTCAGACTTTATTGTTTTTTGTACATATACACTCGTTCTGAATTCAGTGTCTGAAACAGGTTTCAAAGAAGTTGGGACAGGAGCAACAAAAGACTGTTCAAAAACACCTGTTAGAAACATTCCACAAGGTTCATTGATAACAGGTGACGGTATCATGACTGGGTATTAACGGGACATCTTCAAGGATGAGGCGAGGTTCACTTCTGTGTGAAGAACTTTGGGCAAATAGTCAGTTTAAAAGCGTTTCTCAACATCTCACCATCTACAATCCACAATATCATTAAAAGATTCAGAGAACCCCAGAGGAATCTCTGCACTTGAGGGCCGAAAAACGAACATTAGAAGGCTCTGACCTGTGATCCCTCAGGCAGCGCTGCGTTAAAAACCAGCATGATTGGATAAAGCGGGCCTATTCAGTTGGCAACCGTGGGCGGAATCCGTCCTGTTAACAACCTTAATCCGATTTTATTTAAAGAACCTGCTACATTTTACGTTTATGGGCACTTTACATTGTTTATTAGAAGATCATCATGTTATTAGTAGTCTAATTACTACATTCATTATCTCTATTCTTAAGGACAGAGACATTCATAAATCTAAAAGGTTTTAACTCAGGCTGTCTAAGCAGAGAGAATTTAGGAGAGTCAAACTGAGTGAATTCATTTAAAAAAGATATTAAATACAACATTGTGTTTATTAAAACAAGCTACTTCTAATCTAGGTTTACAAAGGTGGATTTTTTTTTTACTATGTTTTTCACAAAGTGTTTCTTTTCCAATTGTGAAGACTAATTAAGTGGAGAAAAATATTTTTAAAAAGTGCATTGTTTTACACATTTAAATTCCTAACTTTACTGATCAGACATAGGAAATGTAATCGTCTGCCCCTTTTTTCAAATCTGTCCCTTCTAAAAATGTAATGGAATAGGCCAAACAGCTGTCAGCAAATACAGTTTGTTGCCTAAAATTACTAGAAATTAATAACAACATCCAGAAACACTGCCGACTTCTCTGGGACCAAGCTCATTCGAGATGGACTGATGCAAAGTGTCCACGTTTCAAATAAATTTTGGAAATCATGGACATTGTGTCCTCCAATTTAGAGAGGAAAAGGATCATCCAGATCGTTACCAGCACCAAGTTCAAAAGCCAGCAACCGTGATGGTATTGGGGTATATTAGTGCCCATGGCATCATGGGTAACTGTCACATCTGTGGAGGCCTCGTTCATGCTGAAAGGTACCTTCAGGTTTTGGAGCAACATGTGCTGCCATCCGAACTACATCTTTTTCAGAGACGTCCCTACTTGTGCGATATTCAGTTGGATGTAGGTTCTAAAGATTTGCAAATCGTTGCATTCATCAACACAGCATCAATCATTATTTACATTTTTAAACAGCGTCCCAACTTTTTTGCAGTCGGGTTGCTAGTTGAAACTGGATTTGGAACAAAGTATCTCAGCCAGTGCTACTGTAAATACTTGAAGATGGATATTTTTACGGGGGGCATTAGGCCAGATGAAAGGTGTGTGTGTGTGTGTGCAGCACATGGGGGACGAGAGGGTTTTGAAGTTAATAGTTTTCAGGCTGCTGCTGCTATTATTAGGCATCCCGAGCTGGGAGAGCCAGAGTTACATGCTGATACTGACCAGCCGGCCATAAAACAAATAAAATACAACACACAGACAAACACAAAACAGGGAGATGGGACATCCAGACAGCCAGCTGAAGCCTTATAAGGTTTGTGGTCTTGAGCTGCATCCCAGTATGCTAGATAAGAGTGCCAGAGCCTTATTTAGCCTGCAGGCAGCTGTCCACACACACACACACACAAACACACACACACAGCCACGTGCTGAGATGGATCTGTATTGACTACTGATGCTGCCGGGCCGTCACCCCTGTGGCCGGCTGCATGGTGCTGCAGTGAGTAGCGTGGCTGCAGAACAGAGCAGCTCTGGCTCCCCGCAGCTGGAGAACCTTAAGATCATCTGTCCAGCCCATCCTCCCTCCATCTGCTCACATCACTCCGAGGGCTGCTTCCTCTTCATCAGAGCAGATGAAAATGAATCAGTTTCTTTCTTTTCCTTCAGGGGGAGAATCCCAGTGAGATTTAACAATCGAAGGGAATCTTATTTTGTGAGGCAAAACGAATCTGTGTTTTGTATGCGATGTGTTTTATCTCATTAAAAAAAGTGACACTTAATTCAGTGAAGGCAACAGACAGAACTGATGGTATAGGCAAAGACCATGAAGAACTGTAAAATGAATTTCAAAAAGGCGGCATCTAATCTCACAAAACAAAAGACAAACTAATATAAAATTGCTTGTTTATAGTAAACTCAATGCAAGTGCAACAACCCAGACACTCAATATTTCAAGAAAATTGAATGATGAGTTTCAGCAGAGGCACGGCAAGGGTTTCAAACCATACTTTTATACCTTCAATATCTCCAGTACTGTGTGAAATAACAGAGTACCCCTTCATAATCCAGGTTTAATTTCTCTTTAAAGGACAGGTACACATTTTTCTCAAGCAAATGTTCACAATACACACATGACTATATGTACACTGAAAGAGTTCTCACAGTTATTGTTTCTCCTGTCCATACTGGCACAAAGTGTGTTTTCCATTCACATGTTCTTTTGCATATTTTCAATTTGGAACACCAAAAACTCAGAGGGAAAAATCTAAATATCACAACAAAAGAGCAGTAGACAAAAGCATTAATTGAGAAAATGATTGACGGATGTAATCAATAATGAAAATTAGTTGCTGCCATAGTTCCCCAAACATGCTTAGAAGGAGATGGTGAGGGGAGGTGGTTGCAATCTGCAAGCTCACTGCTAAATACCGCTAAATCCCACACGCTGGTACTTTAATACATGAAACAAACAGTGCAGGATTTCATTTTGGGATATACATGTGTTTATTCTTTTAATCCCTTCACATTTTTTCTCCCATAAATCAATTCCATAGTAATTCCCCTGTTTATTCTCCAGTATTTTATGAAGTACGTGATGATTCAGTGCTGGACTCTCCTTTACCCCTTATAGAAGTTTAAAAAGCGAGCAGAATCACAGCCGAATCCTAAGAGATAGGAGCTGCAGAGAGACGGTAAGATTAA
>JAJHUR010096346.1:0-12004 GCA_027495735.1 Lutjanus campechanus
ACATGTCACTGCTCTGATTGGTCGTGGGTCTAGCCAATTGCATCCAGAGTTATTTTGGTCTGCAGATGTTGATAATGCCTCTTGGACATCAAAAATGAACAGAGATTCCAGATGCCAGATTACAAACTGGTGCAAAGTGGGTTGAAAAGGTTCCGACTTGAGAGGGTTAAGGGGGGCTCACAGATTTCTGTCCCAGAGCCCTGCAGTGTGTTAATCTGGCCCTGCTGGTGAGTTCTCATTTTTGACTGTTGTTTAGCAAATGGGCACTGCTGTATCTCTGCTATAGACAGTCTCAGCCGTTCTGTTGTTTCAAATCTTGAGCTGTTACGACTCTGACAGCCTAGTTACAGAATGTACAGCGGCCTGTAAACAGTCAACTTTTGACAAGGCAGAATTTGCTGGACGGGCTGCTCCTCTCTCTATTAGGGCTTTCCCAACTTTGTATTTACAACTCTAGCACTGCTCATGGGTAACAGTCTTATTTCTAATCAGATTTTCGCAGCAGAATTCCCATGTATTTGCTGAGGCAGCTGTCATGATAATTGGCCTTTTAGAATCTGTTGGCCCTTCAGTAGAGAGCTATCGATTTCATAATCACTTCTGTACTTCTCTCACTGACCTCTACTGTACATGGCGAAGGCCGAGTCACCGCGTTTCCAAGAGTGTAATTAGAATGGATCTAATATCTTTTTTATATGCGCCCACGGCTCAGCTGTAGCACGCCGCAGACCCCCCCCCTGCCAGACCTTTATTTACCCGAGTAGGCCTGCTGCATTTTGATAAGAGCCTCTGTCTGGAAGAATTAATGTAATGCCTACCCAAGGAGAGGGGTTTCAATTAGGGAGCAGGACAAGTTCGAATAGGATAAATTCAAGCAAAATGCACCAGCACCTCATCCCAAACACGATGAGAATATAGACTCCTCCACAGCCTCTTGCTTATTTCTGCCTCAGTGATTAGCTGTGTGCGCAGCAACATTTCCATGCAGAGCATCCGTCCTCTTTTAGCTTGATGGACTGTCAGCGTGTACAGACTGCTGCTCATTTGTGCACATTACCCACATATTCTTCCTGCGAGAAGTCTTGCTGAATGCAGACGAGTCCACGCTACCAAACAAACTTGTGATGCATCTGTAGGAGTCGGTTCTTTCATTTTTTAGAGAAGTGGAACTTTGGGGCTGGCAGAGAGGAGGCTTGTGTTGCTCCTGACGGATGTTGCCAGCCTTTACTTGTGAATTCTAAATCACCTTCGACTAATTAATGTGGAAAGGCCACACGCCTCAGCCAGACATCCTCCGTAGGAGCCAGACACCAGTTTGGAGAAGAGGAGGCTGTTAGCAGCTATCAGATGACAAAAGAAGGAAAATAGTGAAACAAGAAATAAAGAGTCACATTGAATGTTCCTTTATAGCTTGACTGGAGGTCTCATCCCCCTGTCTTACCTTGCCTTCTTCTCCCCTCTCTTCCTTTATTTCTTCTTCTTTGCTCCCCTAATCCTCCCCCCACTTCTTTGACCTTTCAAGTTGACGTACTTTTAATAAATCCTGGTGCACTAAAGTTCATTCTTGACCTTGGAGATAACACCTTGACAAGAAATAGTAAATAAAAATAACTTACAGTCCAATTCCTAGCTTTTTTGGGAGCTTTCAACATCACATTAAAACTCCTGACAGTTAAAGTGAATAACATTGATCATCTCAATACAGTGGCATCTGTCAAGGGGTGGGCTGTGTTAGACATCAAGCGGACTGTTGGTTCTTCAAGTTGATGTGTTGAAACAGGAAAAATGGGCAGCGTGATGATCTGAGGCACTTTGACAGGGGCCAGACTGTGATAGCTAGACAATGACTGGATCAGAGCATCTCCGAAAATGGCAGGGCAGTATGCAGTGGTAAGTACCTACCAAAAGTGGTCCAAGCAAGGACAACCAGTGAAGGGACGACAGGGTCATGGGTGCCCCCAGGGTCACTGATGCTCATAGGCAGCCAAAGATAGTCCATCTGGTCCAATCTTATAGATGAGCTACTGTAGCAGTAACTGCCCTCGCTGACTCCTGTCCACCGTTGGAAGAGCCTACAATGGGCATGTGAGCATCAGAACTGGATGATGCAGGA
Organism: Lutjanus campechanus; assembly: GCA_027495735.1. Classification (NCBI taxonomy): domain Eukaryota; kingdom Metazoa; phylum Chordata; class Actinopteri; order Lutjaniformes; family Lutjanidae; genus Lutjanus; species Lutjanus campechanus. Next base: position 2,114 of record JAJHUR010096346.1, read on the forward strand.
ATGGACGAAGGTGGCCTGGTGTTGACTTTGCTTTTAAATGTTAAATTCTCCAGATCTCGATCCAATCGAGCTTCTGTGGGATGTGCTGGAACAAGTTACAAAGGGATAAAAATAAAGTTGAAGTTGATGCACGTCCCACCACACAACTTAAAGGACTTCAAGGATCTGCTACTAACGTCATGGTGCCAGATACCACAGGACACCTTCAGAGGTCTGTGGGGTCCAGGCTTTGATGGGCCAGAGCTGTTTTGGTAGCAGGTTTTAATGTTGTGGCTGATAGGTGTGAATACTGAGTCTCATTTTCATCATTATAAGTTCTTTCAAATCAACCATCTTAAGATGTGAGTGAAAAGTTTTGTTCTTGTAACTGCATTTACAACATTTTTTGACTCAAATGTAGCTTAAAATTTCATTTGATCTGCCACTTCAGCGCACTCCAAGAACAAATATTACTGGGACCATACAGAAAATTGCAGATGAACAATTAATATCCAGGAATTCACATTATAAACACAACCACTGACCGTCTGTGTAACAATTCAGCCACAATATAACACACTGATATATACTAGGTTTCACTTCACAAACAGTTGGGGATATGTGAGGACAATTTGTGTTTCATTTCACTTTTTTTTTTTACATTCACTGGTGCAGCAGAGGCCTGGTGGTAGACCATCATGTTTTCAGGTCATCCCATTCTTGTGAATACGATATCTCTAAAAATATGTTTTGTAAACCACATGGAACAAAGCAGCCGACTATTCATAAATCAATATGGTAATAATCTTGGATTTTTTAAAACTGTGATCTCAAAATGGGTCAGTTCTGGCAACAGTCATTAATTGGTTACAAGAGAAACTTTTATTTTAAAACCATTAATCTTTTATATGGCTTGAGATTCTGATGTGAATAGCCAAAACATTATTTACAAGCCAAGTAGATTAATTGGATTTGAATGTGAGACAGCAGTGATCAAATGCCCTAAAATATACTTTATTTTTTTTAGCATACCACATGTCATATTTAGGTTGAAAGAGTTATTATCTATAATTATTCCTTCTGGTATCATTGTGTTTAATTTTGTAAATGAGCTACAGGTGGCAGATCCATTGGGGAGACCAGAGTGGGAATACACCAAGCATCGATCAGGACTGTCCTCTGTGAAGGAATTTTTCCTTCTTTAGGTTTAAATATAAAGGCTGAGCTGCTTCTCATCTGTCTCCAATGAGATGAAGGTTACAGAGATAAGAGTGTGCTCTGTCTCAGACTCACGCTGAGGCTGTCTTTATTTAGATTGTGCTGTATGTGACCTGAGTGACTGAGGTTAACTTAGGTAATCATTGTTTTTGCGTTGGATCTACCAGCCAGTAGAGTCTTCACATATATACATGTATAGCTGTATGCCATAATGTTGGCCCGTGTGGATCTCAGATTAAATAGTACACTGAGAGGATTAACCTTCAGAACTGGGGGGCAATTACACAGTGATTGACTTGTATTACTCCTCTATTCTCCTCAATCACGCTTTAACAAATATTTCTGCGTAATACACCACGGTCTCCTGAATCTTCTTCCATAACGAATTAACCTGCTCTCATGATTTCCTTCTCCATGGGGTGACAAGATTTGGATAACTGCATTTGTGTCTAGCAGGTTGTGTTCACATGCACTCTTTGAAATAAAGGTGCTAACTAGAACTATAAAGGGTTCTTCTGTTTGTCCCCATATAAGAACCCTTTATGGTTCCTGGTTGAACTTTTTTTCAGACAGTTCAGCCTTGAACCCAACACCCCTAGTTAGCCCTAGAACCATTTGTTAAAAGGTTCACCCAGAACCCCCGACGAGAGATTCTACAGTGAACTCTTCTATCATGTAATGGTTCCACCCAGAACCCTCTCCGAGGGCTCTGTCCAGAACATTTCCTCCTTCTAAGGGTGTTAAGAAGAATCCACCTGAGGGGTTCTACCAAGAACCCTTTATGATACTGCACATAGAACCCTCAACAACATTGAGGAAAGAGTTTTTTCAAGGAATTCAACAATCAAACAAGATTCAAGGTGACTGATTTGCTTTGCAAAACTTACTCAGGGTTCAACATTAAACATGGCTCGATGGGACGTGGCTTCAAAAAGTTACTCTGTGGCCAAGAAATATTCCACATAGGTGGCCCCTTCTGGCCCATGCTGGAAGCCTTCACCAATACATCATTACAGTCCCACAAACATCCGGATTCCTTTGTGCCTTTTAGTTCAACATTCCACGAAAACAGTGAACAGTACACCAGCTAGCTACTGATATGTCGTGGCTACCGAAGTCTGCGTTTACTAAACCTACTACTGCTAGCACGATCCTTACAGAAGAACCAGAAACACATAAGGTTGACTATGAAAAACTAAACAGCAATGGAAATGTTAGAGTTTTCTACGAAAACAGTGAACAGTACTTATCACTGGCTTGTTCTGGATATGTCAGGGCTGCTGAAGTCTGGGTTTATTAAGCCCACTCAAACTGATAATGAGATCCTCACAGAACCCAGAGAAAAAAACAAAACATCAACCTGGATTTAATAGTGAATGGAAGCAGGAGTTTAAGTGGCCACAGTCTTACACATCTGAGGACGTGATGTACTGTGGTGTGTGCCACTCTATTCCTTAACTCGCCAAGAAGTCTAACTCGTTTTTCACTGGAAACACTGTCTTCAAACACCACATCACAGTTGATGGGAAAAGTGGATAACACAAGTGTCACAGTTAAGGAAAGCTGTCAGTTCTGAATTGCTTATAAATACGTTCACATTTGGGCCACCAAAATGTACTCCACCCCCAAATTTAGGGGCTTGGTGGCCTACAGGGCCACTGACAATACAAGGACATTTAAAAATAATTTTACTATTTTGAAAATCTAGCTGAAAAACCTTGATATAAATGTGAAACAAGTGAAGTAAAGGTAATCAGTTTGACAAAGATGAGTTGTACAAAGTGTAATCATTTTTGAGTGTTTGTGAGAGATCCTCTTTTTCAGGAGAACACTTAGTTCTCCTGAGCTGTTGGTCTAGTTGCCATTTCTGTCACCAGTTTTCAATGATATTTTTCATGGCTACAGTACAAAGCTGTGATGGGTTTATTGTTTTTCCAACCAGAGACACAGCCATCACTGACTAAAGCACCAGACTTGTATGAGTCACTTAACAAATCTGAGAAGTGGGTGGTGATTTAGAGGACTGAAACCAGGCTTGTGCAGATAAATTCAATGTGAACATATTGATATGTTGAACAGCTCCACCTGTTTTCACATGCTGGGACCTATTTTTCAACTAGTGATAAGTCTGACAATAATTTTTCCCTTAATCGATTAAATGTTTGGTCCATGAAATGTCAGAAAGTGTTGATCAAAGTCCAATAAGTCTTGTTTTGTCCACAACTTAAAGATATTCATTTTACTGTCAGAGAGGAGCAAAGAAACAAGAAAATATTAACATTTAAGAAGCTGAAATCAGACAATTTAGACTAATTTTCCTAAAAATGAACTAAAACCAATTAATAATTTATCAAAACCGATATATCAATATAGGACATTTTTAGTCTTGTTCCTAAATGACAAAACAAGTATAGTAAGTAAAGTAAGTATACGCACATTTTAAATACTTTATTAAAGTTGAACTGCTGATATAAATCTTAAATTTGAAGAAATTTTTCCCTAAACTTTTATTCATTTGGCGACCCACATACCCACCTGTGGGTCGCGACCCAGTGTTTGGGAATGACTGCTGTAAATGACCCATGTTTATTTTCATGGAAGTCTCCTTTAAAAAAGTAGCGACTTTCACTAACGATGAGAATGTGTGACAATTCCAAATGATTTTCTGCCATGGTTTATCTAAGTGGTTCAGTGTGGGGTTAGGCAATGTCTACTAAACTGACATACGACAATGTCCACAGATAAGCCTACCACAGTCGAGCCCAAATCACTCTGACTGAAACTTCCAACTGTTTCATGTTGCAGAGAAATCTCTGGCTCCAATCCCGTCCTTGCCAGGCGAGTGTCGAATAGTGTTGGGCAGTAGACATTTCACTAGGGTATATGGTATATGACTGTATTTGCTTGAATAAACAAACTGTTAAAAGGTGGTGATAGAGGTCGTTGCAGCATATATGACATTGTCTCCCTTACAATTTTATGTGACTAATATGTAATTAGCTTTCTTAGACAAGTACTATTCAAGTGTACTTAAATACTCATGGCCTACAGTATAATGAATGGTTAGTAAATAAGCACCCTTATTCCTTAGATTCTTGCTAAAAGGCACTTGTTGCTGTGGATACCAACACATCATTTGGATGAATAAAAGTTATTCGCAGATATATCATGTGGCTATTAAACTGCTTTTGTTGCTGGAAGAAGTCATCTCAAAATCAAGTCATATATGGTAATATTTTCATCACTCCATATCTAGTCAGTAATTGAACAGCAAGAAGGCCCATAGAGCAGAAATGACCAGCCAATTATATTTTTTCTAGTTCCAAATAATGCATCTGTTGGCTAAGTTCTAGAACTTAAAATGGGCCTAAAAAGTTGAGCCTGAAAAGATCCAAGCCTAACAAAAGTCTGTCCGAACCCGACCCGAGCCCATCCCTCATTAGCATATTTCAACCCGAACTCGAGTTTGAGATCTGTGCTTTGAACCTGATGGGACCCAGAGGGTCTGGGACAGGTTGGGCTCTGTTTCTCGCATATTTCATGGGCTTACATCGGGTTTGGGCCGCATTATCAGTAAGCCCGATGTAAGCCCATGAAATATGTAAGAAATACGGCCTGACCCGACCCAAACCCATTGGGTCTCGTCGGGTTTGGGCACAGATCTCAAGCTCTACTGAGTTTCCTATTGTGATAAATTTATTTGATTCATTATTTTTATTTTCTTCAATGAAACAACAGTTGCAATTTCTCTTTTTCTAAATACCCTGGTTTACTGTTATACCTTGATAGCGCCCAAGCCTAGTGTCCAACAAATATCCCCATGCCAGGTTTACAAGGGTCTTTGTCTCCACACCACATGTTAACTTTGTTGTGTTCAGCCTCTGAACCTTGAAGCAAAGTTATCCAGCTAGCTATTCTTAGGAGGCTAAGCTAAGAAAACAGTAGCGCAAAATAACAACGAAATGATTGAAAGAGACACTAACACCTGTGGAAAAGAAACACCACTGCCACCTATTTAACAAATCGTCTTGGGTTCACCTAGCTAGGCAGGTTCAAGAAGAAATTTATAAATGGGACAACAGCAACAGCTTTTTTTTAATTGTCCCTCTCACATGTCAAAAACCGACCAACTGCTAGCAACTCTGAGTGGACACACTACCTCAAATACAGAAAGCCAGTGTAAGGACAAAGCTGTTTTTTCTACTATTGTAAAGAACACTGGTAATCCTTCTCAGGTGAACACTAGTAATGTGTGTCTAACTACTATTCAGGATGTATTTGAGGACCAGAAGTCCCTGCTCTCCGTCACATCCTCTCCTGAACACCTTTGAGAGTCATGTTCAAGGAGGGTTTGTCCAGTTTGTTGTATTCGTCTCTTTTATGCTGGTTTTAAACCATCTGTCTGGTCTTTCTGAGATATTTTAGTCCTCAAAGCAGTTTTTTGGCCTGTAGTTGTGTTTACTGCTGAGTCCTGGTCTGTTTGCTCTGCTTTTGGTCTTTTGCTCTGCTGGGCTGCATGGTCTCTAAATGTACAGATCTGTACATTTCTCACTGCATTCTATGGCATCGACCAGATTGCTCTTTTGCTACCTTGGGCTTCTGTGCCGTAGTGCTAAGCACAAAGTGAGCTGCAACAAAGTGTGTTTGGACGACACTGAGTGTTTAAACCCAAGCTAGCAGCTCTGTGGGGCTGTAATGTTTACTGTAAAGAGAAGCTAACTGTAAGATAGATCAAATTTAAGGCTCAGGTGGTAGAGTAGGTCAGTCAACCATTATCTCTCCAGGCTAATGCACTGACTATATTCTTTTTCTTTCTTTTGTCTCTTACCGTCTTCCCACTGTGTGTATGTACTTGCAACAAATTACACCTATGGAAGCACATGATCAAGACAGCTGGAGACAGAAATAACTGTACATATAAGAATAATCACATTTAAACCTGGCCTGGGCCTGAACATGACCTGAAATCCAGGACTTAACTGGACCTGGGTGGAACAACAGAACTCTGGTTTGCATGTTGAAGTGTACTTGAACAAGACACAGAACTCCAAATTGCTCCTGGTGTGTGTATGCATGGGTAAAATGTAATTTGCTGGAAATAGGTGTCAAATTAATGTAATGATCGTTAACAGTTAATTGTGGTGAAGTAAAATTTAAAAATAACTTGTGCTGCCATGCAATTTAGCAATTAACACACAGTGCTGCTGAGGCGGGGGGGAATGTTATTAGTTTTGCAGGTATAATTTACTGGACAGAGTGAAAATTTGACATTCTATATGAAAGGTCAGATTATCACCACACCACCAACAATGTCATGGCAATTCATCCAGTAGTTGTTGAGATATTTTACTCTGTGAAGTGGTGAACCACCCATCATTTCCATCACTAGAGTGTGGCTAAAAATACCAGTATGTTGTGTCTGGTACAAATCCATGCAAATTTCTTTCTGAGTCAGATAATTAGGTGGCTAGCTCTGCAGCTAACCAAGCTAACTAGCCAATGCAAGCTACAGATAATAGCAGACAGCAGTTAGCCTACTGAAGGAACAAGTAAACTAGTATTTAATGACATCTTTATGATCAAAATGTATATTACATATGACACTATAATGTAAACCTAAAGAGTTCAAGTTTGATAATGTCAAGTGGAGTCCTGCACCCGATCGGGAATAAAAAAATATACTTATATAATTTCACAGATGGGGGCACAGGTAAAAATTTAACTGCGGGCGGGCAGAAAGCCTTTGACCCCACATCCTGTCAAACAATAGGACGTCCTTGTTTGATCCCATAGCGATGTAGGCTAGCTGATAGCTAAAACTGATGAGGACAGGGCTTAAAGACACAGTCCAGACGGGGGCAGATTTGACCTGTGCAGGACAAAAACATCTCAAACAATGATGCAGTGACAGTCTTATGCACATGTCTTCAAATATAGTGTTACAGACAGTGTTGTGCAGTTGTGCAGTGTTGATCCAGCTCAAAGTTCAGATATTAATGATAAAAATGACTGAGTTCACATTCATTTCTTCGTTTTTTTTTGTTTTTTTTAATTCTTTGAATTTTGTTTCATTTATAATAGGACTTCCTCCTATCAGGGACACTGGAGTCTTAAATGGTGCTCAATATTCATGTTTCTGTATTTATTTTACTTGTAAATGTACATTTATTTGAGCTCAATTCATGTAATTAAAATCTTAAAATGGTAGCCTAGTCTTCTGCAAAAATAGAAATAGATTTGTGCTTTGAATACAGATGATGCCTGACATTTGAAAGAAGAAGAAAACTGCCCCCAACCACAGTAACAATTGCCCCCACCACTAAAGGGGCAATTATAACACTGACTCCTTGCATGAAATTTAATATTACTGTCTTGTACTTATTGGCCAATATAAAAATTGTGTATATGTTTCTCTCATTAAAAGAAGTCTAGTATATTTCAAGTACCCTGTGAGTTACAAATCTTGTTTTTTAGGTTACAACTGTCCCCAGCCCCCCACACCCCAACCCCCCCCACCCCCCATCTTAAAATATTAAGTTAGCACCCAAAATAATAAGAAACTTTCAAAAAAAAAAATGACTTAGATACTAACTCTTTAGATACAGTATGAAGACCTAGATATCAAGTCATTATTTTGTGATTATTTTGAGGTACTAACTCATTTTTTCTTGGCAGAATGACTTTATTTATTTATTTTTTTTATTGACAGAGATGGTCTTCTGCAGGTTTTGTTTTGAGTTGCTGGTTGTTTGTCTGATTTGGTGTTTCTGCTGACCTCCTTTCAGATCAGACAAAAGGCCTGATCAGAATATCCACATGAGTTTAGTGTGTGATTGTTGTGATTTCCGAGAACTGCAGCCAATTTGTGTTCAGTTTTCTTGAAATTAACATGAAGCATCAAAACACAACCGGATCATTGAAACACGCGACCGCTACGACAGCTTTACTCAAGTGGGACAAATTTTTGTTGGCTGGGACTCCATGAAAAATGGAAACCCCTGAAATATTTTCAGCAAGAAAGCTGCTTGTGCAGCATGGCTGGCCTAACCTACATACTAACAGCCTCATAAATAAACATTATTCATTGGAGAAGGCCACTCTGCAACAGACACAACAACAAGCTGCTTTAAATCTGCATAGTCACACATACAATTTTAATGCATCATCATCACAACAGCGTCATCTTTACCTCAGAAACATCCCATTTCTCTCGGCCCCTTTCTGGTCAGACTATCCATTCATACTGAATTCCCCGTACTGCTGCTGCTTATATTTAATTGAGAGGTGGATTAAAGTTTAAAGTCTACATTTGCTACATTGTTACACTGGCTTTTTTCCTCCGTACAGAGACTTGCCAGTCGGTTTGAAGTTGGCAGAGCAGAGCGTGCAGACGTCCAGAGGGCAGGGGCCGATTCTGTGGCTCTGACTGTGGAGATGTGCTAAACGTTGTCAGAAAGCCACACTGTAACACCAACTGGGCTCCCGCTCCCGATACTTCTGACTTTCATATCGCCATCTGCTGTGGATCAGGACGTTGTGTTCCTCCATGGTTGGAAACTTCCTGCCATGATTATGCTGATTTTGCTCGAGGCTGCGTCTCTTTTAGCCAATATTTGTATTATTTTGCAGTGTGTGGAGTGTATCACCACCAGGGATTTGTCAGGTCATATTGAATTGTGTGAGTTAATGTGAGATTAGAGCTGCTGATGTCAGTAACTGTTCAGCTGTCAGCAGGATAACAGTGTATTTTTAGGTGACAACACAGGTGTCAAATTGATTTTTTCCCTGGCTGGTATGAATCTATTAAGTTGTAAAAAAAAAAGCAGCATCTGAACACACACTGCTCACAAAACTCAGATCAGACTGTCAACTAGGCACTGCTGATCAAATATGGATCAAGATTATGTTACAGCATCTCCTGTTTCTTGCCTGAAATGTTTTCAGAAACATATTTTAGTGTACTGCTTCAACTGAGATGTGAAAAAGTTTGTGACAAGGTACAAGAAGATTTCAGAGGTGGGAAGAAACCAAGTACACTTACTTTGTTACTTTACTTAAGTAGAATTTTCAAGTATCTGTATTTTATTTTTCCAACAACTTTTTACTTACATTTGAACACAAATATCTGCTATTATTTTTATTTTGCATCATTGTGCACCACCTTCCAAACATTTAGAAAGATTTAAACCTAAATAGATGGAACAATAACTCATAGAAAAGACAATTTATTGGTGCATCCATCAGTGCATATCACACAGTAACAAGAAGAAAACGATGTAATGATGTAATGATGGAAAAGAACAAAAAACAAAGTAAAATACATAACAAGACAAAACATTACAAAAGAGATGTAAAAACATGAGAAAAATGTAATGAGACTAAAATCAACATAAAAGACATAAGATAAAAAAGTTGTAACAAGGCAAAAAAAACAACATAAAAGATGTAACAAGACAAAAAACCAACACTTAAACATGTAGCAAGACAAAAAAAAGGTGTTACAAAACTAAAAACAATGTAACAGAGATAAGATTTTTTTTTAAAAGTAATTACAAGACAAAAAAACTCAATGTTAAAGATGTACCACAATGAAAAAATATGTAACAAGACAAAAGATGTAATAAGACTATAAACAGTGTCAAAGACAAAAAAAGATGTAAAAAAAAAAAAAAAAAAAAAAAAAAAAAAAAAAAA
>JAJHUR010096347.1:0-10650 GCA_027495735.1 Lutjanus campechanus
CAGCATAAGAGATACACTGGGTTATATCTTTAGTGGTTTTGTCCATGCCAAACCTGGTGTCAAACAGGCCCGGAGTGTCGATGACAACAACCTGTTGCCCATCCACCGTAACTCTGCCCTTAGAACAGTCGACAGTCATAGACTTGGCACCGAACTTTGATTCAAAGCACCGTCGTCCCAGGATGGTGTTTCCAGTGGCACTCTTCCCAATTCCAGTCTTCCCCACCATCACTATCTTCAGCTCCTCATTATTTGTTCTGATACTTCCTGTGTAGAAGAAAGAGAGACATAAACCTTAATGCAACTTATACAAAGATGGGAGAAAACAAACATCTATTCAGCTGCTTTGAGAGACAAAAATCTGGGTTCCACTTTTTTACAGTGCGGGAAACTGACTTTTCTTTTGCAGATTCATGATTTGAGATAAACTGATTTAATCATGCACCTCTCTAGCTTTAAAAGAGATGGTTCACCCAAAAATGAAAATTAACTCATTATCTACTCACCTCCAGTCCACCAAATACTGCTGGACTTTCACCGGAAAACAGTGTTGCACAATCTCACAAATAATGGTGACCAGTTTTTAAACGTAAAAAAATAAATAAATAAATAAAATGCCTTCATACTGCTTGTCTGGTCTCATCCAAGTCTCCTAAACCTCCAACATGTCAAGTTAACTAAAAAACTGTGATTTACACCATGTTTTTAACCTGAATCTTCACTTAGCTTGTAGCTCCATTCACATGCACACTGTCTGAACTGTGTGTGTGTGTGTGTGGTGTGAAGGTGTGCAACACCACATAACTTTTTCTCAACAACATAACAGGGTTAAACCTTTAACTGTCTCTGTGAAATCATCAGAGAAAATGTTTAACTGATAGCACATCTTAATTTAAAAGCACATCTTCTGAACCTCGCTCTATAGAGGACTTTTCTTTAGGACAAAGATGATGTTCACCTGATTTGAAATACTCTAAATCAGTGGTTCCCAAACTGGGGGGTGGCAGAGCTTCTGCAAGGTGAGTGTGGGTGACCAGGGGGGAAATACTGAGTGAAATAAAATTATATGAATACGATTCATAGGTGAAATACACAACAAGCGTGCTGACATCGTCATGCTGTTCTTTATTTTACTAAAATTAAACTTGAACCTTTTTATCAGTTGCCTCCCCAAATATTGTTAATGATTGATTATAATTGTGGGGTAGGTGGGGCCTGAATGTTTTTCAGCTTTTGAAGGTTTGTGAGCCACAAAAAGTTTGGGAACCACTGCTCAAAATCATGATTTATAATTGAAACAATCTTATAAATCAAATGTATAAAAGTGTTCCAGAATGTGCAGTCAGATTATGATCTTTGAACAAAAGGTCAGGACAGAAATACAAAATAATAAACATGTGTTTGCAGTATATGGAGGTATTAGTGTATAGAAGCTACAGCAGTACATAAGTGTTGCATACAATCCCTGTTGTGCCCAGTGTTTAATTTGTAAATCAGATGGTTTGGTTCTGTCAGGTCCACAGTGCCTTAAGCACATGGACAGCTTTACCTATAGGTGCTCGCTCTTAAAACTAAACAAAACTCTAATGACAAACAAGGAATCATTTATTTACATTTATTGATCAGAGCATCCACATAATCATTCAAAATCAGCAGAGGCGGTGCACACAAATAGTTTGCAGCTTTCTCTCTGGCACAAAATAAGTCCTGGTTATAAGACCGCAGAATAAAAACAAAGATACAGCATCATGACTTACCGAAGTTGTTTGGGGTGTAAAAGTTGCCGGCCATGTTCGGGTTGAAGAAGTTGCCGTCCATGTTTGAGTTCAGCAGTGTGGTGTAGATTCTGCAGCTCAAGTGAGGACAGAGTTCAGAGTGTGTCTTCTGCAGCTCCTTTTAAAGTGGCCCCGTGCACCAAACCACACCCACAGCCTGTTGCACTGGTGAAAGTAAAACTAAAGCTTTATGCGGTTGTTTCTGTTCCAGAATGTTTTTTACTTATGTTTAATAAAATGTCAACGCAAATTCCTTTTAATGCCACTCGTTTTTTTGATTCATTCGATTAACGCTCCTTCTGTTATATTGGTCTGACCAGTAGTTTGAATCAGAGGCGAGCTTCTGTCGTCCGACGATGTAAACAGGCTTATCTGTAGGCTTTGTGTAGTTTTAAATACTTGATTACTTCATGTTGATTCATCACAACTGCGAGGGAGGAGGGAGGGAGGCGGAGCGAGTTGAAATGTATTTAATTTAATCAAGTTACATTTGTTAAAGGTACACTTTAAACACTTGAAAATACCCCTGTAAGATACATTTTGAACAAATAAAAAATGTGCGCTTAATTTGCGGTTAATCACGATTAACTACAGACAGTCATGCGATTAATTGCGATTAAATATTTTAATCGATTGACAGCACTAATAGGAATATATTTATATATTTATTTTATATTTAACACAAAAAGCAGGCTTCAGTAAATTTAAATAATATATCTGACATTTGCTTAACAGTTTTAAAGAGAGAGAGAAAGAGTTTTATCTAAACAAGTGTCAGAGTTAGTTTGTTCTGAGGCTTGAAGGAACAGTTTATGAAAAAAGAAAAAAGTATCATTAAAACACCAAATGACCCTTCACAGAGCCCCGTCCCTGAAATTATGAACTGTTTGTCCCCTGATAGTTTCAGTTCTCTATCTGCTCTTGTTTTATTTCCCTGCATTAATTGCAAATCTCAAACCTTGCTCTCTCCTCCCTCACCACTGACATGCAGCACTGAGCTCCCCACCACATCCCACCTCCTCCTCCTATATCTACGGGAAATTCCAGCAGTTCCTTTAAGCTCCTATACTGTTCACTGTCCCCCCATCAGATAAAAAGAGAACAGCGTTGTTAAAATGTGTCTGGGTTTAGATACAGTTGGTTGAAAGTTTTGAGGGAACTCAAGTGCTTTCAAGCTGTTTAATGTTCTTATATAACTTATTCAGTGCTTTCCTGTGTTTGCAGATGTCATATCAACATTTTTGCTGAAAAGTTTCCGTAAAACGGAATCATCAGAAAGAGAATCTTGCCTCATTCCAGGTAGTTTCTGAGAAGAAACTTAAAAGAAAATATATTTGATAGTTTTAGGTTATCATTTCCTGATCTGCAGCCATTTGAAATGAATTGAACAGTTTCAGGGAAATCCATATGGAAAAGAAAAATAAATATTTAAAGTGATACTACACTTTCCATGATAACTAACTCAGTATGTACTCACCACTATGCCGATGTGATGATAAGTGAAGATCTTCAGTTCACCAAACAATCCTGGAGTTTTAGGAGAAGCAGGGTAGCAGCCTCATCCAGTACAATGGCAGTGAATGGTGACCACGGATAAAACGTTAAAAATAGCACACAAAACAAACACAAAATGTCTCCATCCTGCTTGTGTGGTGTAATCCAAGTGTCCACAAGCCGTGACATTAACTGACATTAACTAATTCACTGCCATTGTACTGGATGAGGCTGCTACCCTGCTTCTCCTAAAACCTCTGTTCACCAAACAATCTCCAGGATTGTTTGGTTATTGTGTTGTTCGCTGCAAGCAGACACATATTTACAGCTTACCCTCCCACAAAATTAGTTTGTTGTGTATCAACATGTATTACGATCAGCACACGTATGATTTTAGCTCACACGGAGCCCATTAACAGTTTTTTTTTTTATTGTCAAAATGTTTTGTCATTTTGAGTTGCGTAAAGGGATTGTTTGGCCAAAAATGGAAATTCAGTCATTATCTCCTCACCCTCATGCTGATTGAAGGTCAGGTTTAATTTTTTTTAGTCCACAAAACACTGCTGGAGAAAAACTGTGTTGCAGAATCTCCCAAAAAATGGAAGTGAATGGTGACCGGTTTTCAAATGTAAAAAAAAAAACAATGAAATAAAAACAAAAAATGTCTCCATACAGCTCATCTGGTGTAATCCAAGCCTCCTAAAGCCCCAACATGCCAAGTTGACTTTAAAAAATATTATTTACGCCATCTTTTTAGCCTGAATCTTCACTGTAGATCCTTAACTTGGAGCCACGTTCATGTGCACATGGACACTGTCTGAACTGGGTGTGTGTGGTGTGACAGTGTGCAAATGGCATGTTGGGACTTTAGGAGACTTGGATTACACCAGACGAGCAGTATGGAAGCTTTTTTTTATATATATATATACATATATATATATATATATATTTGTAAACTGGTCACCGTTCACTTCCATTGTTTAGGAGACTCTGCAATATGTTTTCCTGTGAAACTCCAGCAGTGTTTTGTGAACTAAAAAAATACTCAACTCAACCCTCAGTTGGCATGAGGGTGAGTAGATGATAACTGAATTTTCATTTTTGGCTGAACTATCCCTTTTAGTAATTTACGTGTGTAGGCTAAGTGCAAATGTTACACAACATTTAGAGGATTTATTTCCAGTCTTCATTTGTGTTTTTATTTTTGCTAGAAGTGATGCTGGTGGTCATGTGGCCAGAGGAATGTGACCTGAATCTGTTTGATATTCTCTGATACACTGTTTGTCTTTGCATAGTTGTTTATCTTTCAAAGGCCACAGATAATTCACATTTCCATTATGATAATAAATGAACTAATGTGGGCTGCTGTGAGGCATCAAAATCACTGTCAGAAAATCAGCCCCACTTCTCATTAAAAAAAAAAAACATGCTATGCAAAAGCACATAAACAGACAAAATATGGGAAAACAATGATATAACCACCAGTCCAGACTATTATGTCAGACTGTTCAGGACTGTACCACTGTTTTATAGATGTGCAGAATGACATTAAGAGATGTGATGTTCTATGGGTATGGTTCTATAATGTTCCAGGCATATGCAGCTCAACTAGGAAAGGGTGATGGACCAAAAGTACACTTTGTGTGTGGTATTTTTTAAATTATTTTAATAATTAATTCTTTATTTTTGGAGGAGGACAAGCTTCCTGGTCTTGTCATATAAATTGTTTATATTTGCACTTGCACACACACCCACCCACCCACAAGCACACACACACACACACACACACACACACACACACACCTCCTACCCTTGTGTATTCACATACACATTTTGATGAATGACAAAGATGGATGAATGGTTGATTACATTTATTCATTTGAAGACAAAACAGTCCAAGTGATAACATGTAAAGTGTAAACACTTATTTCCAACATGATGTCATAAATCACACTTCATAAGAACATTCTCAAAACCAATAAAAACAAATCAGAGGCCATTAATGCTCTGATGCATTTAACAATTTCTGAGAAAAAGACACTGAAACACAACAAAATAAAAAGACACTAATGATGCAGAATGACACAAACCTGTGATATTAGTTCATGTGACCCTTAACCTGTCTGCCAACTGCAGCTGGTCCAAAAAACAAACAAAAAACTCCCACAACAAACAAACAAACAATGAATTGTAGTTGTAACTGCACTTCCAACAACATTTGCTGGTTGCACAAAGAATATTAAGTTGATGCTAATTTTAACATAATTAGTGAGCTAATGTGTAGATAATGTTAGCTTAGCAGCTCAGTAACTTTGAGCCATCACATGACCATCACAAAATGATCCATTCATGATCAGTGATGATCAATTATCAACTTGACATGATGACAAAGCAAGTTTTCATTTTGGTGGCATTGATCAATTTACTGACAAAAACTAGATTCTGAAGCATGAATAAAATGTTTTGGGGGATTTACTATCTTTTGCTGACATGCAGTACAGTCAGGATGTCCCATGAACCACTTGTGACAGATGGACTCTGGTTAGAGAATGCTACAGGGTGGCATAACTGGGGCCCGTCGCTCAGCCTGGTTTCGGGCGGCAGCTTCATACCTTGACTCTAACTCTCTTCTTTCCTCGTTCAGTTCTCTGTCATGGTCTTCCTTCAGTTTATTCATCATGTTTGTCATCTCCCTCTGTTTCTCCTCTCTGTCTCTCTGTCTCTCTGCTTCTCTCTCCTCTCTCTCCCTCCGTCTCTCCTCATTCATCTCCTCTCTCTCCCTCTTTCTCTCCTCCTCTCTTTCTTTCTTCTCCCTCTCTCTCTCAGCCTGGAGCATCTCATTAATTTTCCTCATCTCTTCCTCGTATTTTCCCTGAATATTTCTCTCCATCTCCTCTCTTTCTTTTCGTTTTTGCTCTTCTTGCTCTTTGAGGATGCGTTGTTTCTCCTCTTCGAGTGCCCTCTCGGCCTCTTGGAACATCTTGTTGGTGTAGTGGCTTCCTCCGTTCTTCTGGACTATATTTCTGATCTTCTGGAACAGCTCAGTGACCTGAGTGTGATCCTTCTGCTTATTGTTGAAGACGTGGTACTGGCCGTTACACCTGGCAACAAGTTCCTGCAGGTCTCCGCTTCCATCCAAGAACTCCTCGATAGTGGTGTCAAGAAGGTCACCACCAGTAAAGAGAACCATGCTGTATCTGTCTGCTGCCTGACCAAAGATTTGTTGAATCCTCTGCACCGTCTGCTTTTCTTCGTCTGTGAATCTTCCCAGCCTGATGACCACCAGGAATACATGGGGTCCAGGAGAAGCGAAAGAGATGCACTGGCATACATCTTTAGTGGTTTTGTCCATGCCAAACCTGGTGTCAAACAGGCCCGGAGTGTCGATGACAGCGACCTGTTGCCCATCCACCGTTGCTTTGCCCTTAGAACAGTCTACAGTCATAGACTTGGCACTGAACTTTGATTCAAAGCACTTTCGTCCCAGAATGGTGTTTCCAGTGGCACTCTTCCCAATTCCAGTCTTCCCCACCATCACTATCCTCATCTCATTATTTGTACTGCCACTTCCTGTGTAGAAGAAAGAGCGACATAAAACTTAATGTAACTTATACAAAGATGGGAGAAAACAAACATCTATTCAGCTGCTTAGAGAGAGAGAGAGAGAGAGAGAGAGAGAGAGAGAGAGAGAGAGAGAGAGAGAAATTAGGTTCCATTTAAAGTTTTTACAGTGTGAGACACTGACAACTTGATTTGTACTTCCTTGGCCTTCTGTCCATGATCTGATATGGATTCAGTGTTCTCTTCAGCTCACCATTTACAAGAAGAGGCAGCAGTCCTTTTACGTAAACTGCCTCCTCTGTCAGCTGAATGTGGAACTACATGGTAGAAACCTGTCCACATTTGCAGACTGACACATTTGTTTGGCGATTTGATAGATTTTCAAAAAGATATACCTTTTCCTCAACAAAATAATAAGGTTAAAAATATAACAGTCAATACATCAGAGAAAATGTTTAGCTGATGGTGCAACTTAATTTAAAAGAACATCTTCTGAACCTCCGCCCAAAAGAGGACTAAAGTGTCCCTAGTGGCCACAAGAAATCTGACAAAATCTTAAATCAATAAAAGTACTCATCAGAATGTGTAGTAAGATAATGATCTTTGAACAAAAGCTCAGAAATACAAAACAATAAGTATGTCTTTGCAGTTAAATACAGCAGGTCTACAGAAGTATTAGTGTAAAGGAATTCAGTATCATCACTCACCAAATTTGCCGTCCATGTTTGAGTTGTAAATGTTGCCGTCTGTGATCCTTGAGTTAGAGTATGAAGTAGATGCTGCACCCTTCTTTTATATCTCCTCGCAAATAGCAGCAGTTCTTTTCATTTCCACTATAATACTGCCCCCCACCCCACCCCCAGAACAGCATTCTATTCTTCAACCAACCTCCAACCATGAAAGGGCACTCAACAGATGAACAATTTTGATGAGTTATCAATGTACTGATTTTGGCATTCTCTGTATCTACATGTAAGTTGTGAGGAAGGAAGATGACTGTAAGCCTGAGTGTAAAATCAATGGGACATCGTGAAGGAATGATTGAATCAACATTGTAATGGAATCAGCAACTGTTGTTTTTGTATATCTTCTCTCCATGCTGCATGAAGTAAAGAGATTTGATTGATCACACCGTCTTGGTAATTCTTCAGACAGTCACTTAATGTGTTCATGTAACTTATTCAGTGCTTTCCATTAGTTGCAAATGTCATATGCACATTTCTACTGAGACTGTTGACATATTTTGGTTTTCCTCTCAGAGAATTTCTATTGAATCCAAAAAGAGCCAATACATATCTGACGTAAATAATATACATATATAAAACATTATACATATATAAATGTACCCGAAACTCTGAAATATTTCAGGAGCTTTCCAAATTCAACGCATTATGTATATTTTATATGTATAGTTTATGAAATTGTAAGAATTGTCCTCTAAATTAATGCTTCCAAGGGTATAAAGGTGCATACAAAATCATGAAATTCACCACAGACGTCAGAAAAAGTAAAGATTTGTGCACTGCACGTGAGAAATTGTTCAGGCTGCTGATATAAGGTCCTAATTATGGCCAAATCTCTGTGGTCAGAAGTGTTCTATATAGCGCACTTCCACTGTCGCTCACTGTTTCTGAATTGCCATGTGATGAATTGTGGGCTAATATTTTGTTGGCAATGTCCCAAACTTCAATTTGTAATTTGTACCATGCATGATGCATACAAGTTGCGACAATAGTAGCAGCAAAGAAGAAGAAGAGGAACAACAACATAAACAACATGGATGTGCAGCACTGAGTGAATAAAGTTATAGTTTAAAAGAAAAGATACAGTTCATTATCTTGACCAATGAACACAACACTGAGCCCTTTCAAAATAAAGAAAAAGTTTGGGAACCAGACAAAGTTTGGGACCACTGCATTAAGCAGACCCATGAGGGTGGTGTCATTAGAAATCCTTTGGATTTAACAAGAGAACTATTGCCTTTAGTCACTGATATAGAGCGTGAATAAAAAGGGGGATATAACTTCACCCTGTGAGACTCTTGTATATAACGTCAGACTGTTTGTGATCAGGCCTGACCCAAGTGAGAGTTGTGCAGTTTAAAATTCAATCATTTCTTATCTAAAAGGTTGAACTGTGTCATTGTAAGTAAGATGTTGCTGTTGAATCAGACATTCTGAAGGACCCTCTGTACTCATCAATTCACTCACTCAACTTCAAATATTACTGTAAGCAGCTTGCTCAAGAAACTTTTAATGTACGCAGCAAATAACCTCGAGTTGGTCCTGTTTAAAAATGTAACTTAACTTATCTTAGATTGCATATTTAGTTTTAAGTTTTGTAAATCAAGCTGAGTTAATTTAACTGAAATAAAACATGTTCAGTGAGCTTAAGATATGAAGTTAAACCAACAACTCTTGAGTCACAGAGTAGGGTTGTCACAAGAACCGATACTTCCGGTACCAATTCGATACCAACACGCAAGAAATACATCGATACCTGCTTTTTTCTGGTACCGTCACCGAATATTCAACTTTTCCCTCAGCGAGCCGTGTCGATTCTTGGCGGAACTGACGGGGGCAGTATACGCGTGTGAGCAGCACAGAGCAGTCAGCGGCGCTGAAGAAGAAAACCTGCTGTCTTGGCTTCAGCAAGTGGGAGTGGAAGCACAACACGTCGGCTCGTTGACTAGACAGGTACGAAGAGTCGCATGTGGAAATATTTTGCATTCGAGACAGATGCATACGGAGCAGTTCTAGACTCAAACAATCCGACATGCAAACAGCCTCAGAAGTTTGTGTTCTTGTGTCACGTTACGTTATAAATACATTAACCCGAATATGCCTACGTTCCGTCATTTCGGCATGAGAGTCAGCTGGGGCGCAGCCGCGCAGGCTTCTACTCTCTCGCTCAGTCGCTCCCTCATGTATATGTTTCACGCATAGACTGTATATAGAAGTGGACAGAGCCTTCGTGACATCACCCATTGGTTTCTGAACACCCGTTTTGAAGCCTCAAGTTTCAGATTTGGCCAGTGCCATTTTGACAGTTTTGAAACCGGATGTGAATATGATTGGTTGAGACGGTGGAGCAGGGCAGGACATAGACGGTATAGTCTATGGGAGCGAGTGAGTGGCACTACCATAGGGCACTACGCCTGTCAATCACGAAACCACGCCCCTAATTATACAGAACTTTAAGCCTTAATATAAAATCAACGAATGACTTATATGAAAATTCAAGTCTGGTTCAGTGAACATGGTGGGGGATATTAGCGAAAGAGACCAAAATCGTTTTTTGACATAGGCTATAAATATGTTTATTTCAGCTGTAAAGTTCGGCATTTTAGAACGGGTGTCAATGGGACCAGGCAACCAGCTCGCGCGCCCCCTGCTGGATTTCGGTGAGAATACAGCGTTACTGCACTTCCGCATTGGCTTCATTTTTCAGAGCCGGAAGCTCCGTCCTCTTCTATATACAGTCTATGGTTTCACGTAATGTAACGATACGGTCTGCGTCATATAGGCCTACGTAAGGTGACTTGATGAGATACTGTCTGACAGTCTCACAGCCCAAAATCAGCTAAGCTTTTGAAAGGCACAAAAAATATGACACAAATTCAAACGAAGCAAAAAGTCCCCATCTACACAGTAGAAAAATATGGATTTCGCCAAATGCTTGAGCAACTCAACCCCAAATATCAGTTACCAATCAGAAACTATTCCATGTACACAGAGATCCCCATAAGCACAGTATTGCTTGTTTTTATAGTGGTGTTAAATACTTGACAGTTTAAAGCAGTTTTCAATAAATTAGTGAA
>JAJHUR010096348.1:0-18316 GCA_027495735.1 Lutjanus campechanus
GTCTCCACACACAGACTTCCAATTTTAAAATTTCTATTGTGCAAGTGTCCATTTCACAATCGAGCACAGCTGTGGCAGCTGCAGAAAGCAGCTTTTAAGTTATGATGAACAAGAATGAACACAAACAGTCCTCTGCATCAGTAATATGGTCTCCGTGGATTATTCTGTGGAAAAAAAACAAACAACAACACTGGATTACCTTCAAATATCACAGCAAAGGAAAACATTAGCTAACATAAATGTCACGATGAGTAAGGGCAAATTCAGGAGTATTGTTTGCAAAAACAGTAAACAATATGAAATGGATGCTACCAGTGGGTTGGGCCTGAAGCGGTAAGCAAGCATCATCCTCTTTCTAAAAGCGTCGTATTCATCGTCACTTTTTGTGAGCTCGGCTGGACGATCAACTCCAAACCCCGCTCCGTTTGCAGCGGTGATTCCCCTGGAGCGGGACAGAGAGACACTCAAAATTAATTTCTCTTTTCACGTCTGTCTGGCAATCTGAGAAGCAGCTGTATATTAATTACTCTACATCTATCAGGATAAAGCAAAACAATTCAAACAGATGCCTTTTTCACAGAAGACATTTTGTCACGTCGCAGTACAAAAACCACATGATGCCTGAATTCCACTTATCTGCTTCAATTTCAGGGTCCTTGTGTTGTGAATGCTGACTCACTGTCACATTGTCCTGTCATACTGGGACACTCGGAACAGAACAGAGCTGTTGTTGATGTTATGAGTAACACCTGCACTTTTCCTACTATGACGAGTCAAAATGTCTGCTGTGAAGAGGCCTGCTGTAAATGCTAACAAACACGTTGATGTAGCTGCACAGCTGGAAAACAAAAAGTCTTTTCTGTTGTGCACTTTACCGTGCACTCTCATTGGCTTTGTTATTATTTTGGCAAACTAGAAAAATATGTACAATGCTTGAAAAACAGGCTAATAGCAGTGTCAGCTCACTTAATAAAGATTTTTTTGTGTTGTTGCTGTTTTCAAGTGTTTGCTGAATGATAAAGAAAACGAGAAACGTTGAGTAAAGCTTCCTTGGAGTCAGTCACATATGTTTTTTTTACTGCAGTAGACAGTTGCCATCCTGAACGGTATACTTACATTTAACAAAGGAAGTAAACAGTATGATTAGATGATATACATTTTTAAAGTAATAAATCAAATCCAAGCCATTTACTGCATGTCTTGTTTAGACCAGAAGAGGAATACAGTTCAATTCACTGGGAGCAGACAAGTGTAATTGTACAAAAACCTGATGGTTTTTACGCCTCGAATTTGTATTAAGATTGTCAGAAGTATCAAAGTATCAATACTTATTCAATACCACATTTAAAAACAGTACAACACTAACATTTGATAGTATTGAAAGTACCAAAGCTATAAAAAAGTGCTATTGTCTAAGTGTTCATTCAAGATCTTCGTTCAGGCTTTATTGTCCTGTCTGAAATTTGACTTGCAGCAGTTTCTATATCAGCACTGTGTGCACATTGTTAATAAAAGAAGAGAAAAACTATCCTTTTTTGTGTGGCTTGGACTTCTGTCTTTTTGTTGTGGTACTGAACGAGGTATCAAGCATCTTTTTTTTAATACTAGCATTGTGTCAAAAATTCTGGTAGTGTGACAACTGTAATTTGTATTTATCCTTACAGCAGCACACAGGGAGGTAACCTCAAAAAACAAACTAATCTAATGCTAGTGTGATACAATAGAGGAAAAAATGTTTTATTTTTTTGCATTTGTTGTTGAACAGGTGTACATTATGACACACAACACCCTAAAGTGGTGAAAGTACATTTTGTTCCTATGACTCAGTGAAAGGCAACATGTACTCACTTGTTGACAGGAGCCTTGATTCCCTGTCCTTCACTGCCGAGGCCTTCGCCCTCCTTCCAGCCCATCTTCATAAGCATTCGGAAACCAAGGTTCTCCACCGTCAACTTGAACTCTTTGTATTCTGAGTAGTCTGGGTCTCGGCCCTCCTGCAAGTCAACAAGACTTAAAGTGTTCATTCAGGCAAAACACACTGAAGTGTTGCATCATTTCACTGTGTCCTATACTATTTTGTCTGTCTTTGTTTCTTGTGTCTACTCGGTGTGTTTCAGAGTCACATTTTCAGGAAGTGAATAAAATGTCCTTGTAAGATGTCTCATAAACAGATTCAATGGAAAATAACTCTTCAGTGAGACAGACAGAGACGGAGGGTGGGGAAATTATTGATTACTAATGCTGCATTCACATGCTCCTTGGTCATTTCCAGAGTTGGGAAGTTGTTTTTCCAACTTTGGTGTGTTCAGGAGCTTTTAACTCATAATGCGAAAAACAAAATGGACGCTACAAAGGGTAGGGTGGTGGTGGTTGTAGCGTCTGGCTGATGGGTTGGCTGAGATTAGTGTCCCGGTGAAGTTTCATGTTGCTGTCCAAGTCTGCAGAAACAGTTTGAAGCTTTTTAAGGGCTTTTCACACTGCATATTCTTAGCCCTGGGCTATCCTTAAAAATAACTAAATTATCTAATTAACTAATCTTAGAAATTTAGCAAAGTTAAATGTGTCAACTCACTGTCATGGAGAAGAGTGCACAAGAAAAACACAGCTGATAACAGTGTATTAATACTGCAGAAAGAGAATATTGAAACCAATTCTAATATTCAGAATCGATATGTATTGATAAATTCAATATTTTTGACCACATTAGAAGCTTTATATTACAAAGTGATTTTGTCCCAGAGTTGGTTCCTGCACTGGTACATTCCCTAAAACAACTAAAATACCTCTACACCTGACTTGTTAATCAGGGTTAATGTTAATAAATAACTTCTCTAACTAGGTCACTCTACCAAATAATAAATGACATGTGAGCAAAACATCAACTTTATAATATGGGTATTAATAAAAAAAAAGGTTATCATCCAAACATTTACTTTCATCAGCCATGTTTCTGCATATTAGACGTCAACAGACAACAACTCAGCGGGCTGTGTACCAATGTTTTTGCTTTTTTTTTTGCTCTTTTACTTTTTCCTAGTTGTTATTCTGACTTGAGTGGGCGTTCATGTGAATCTTCCCACTCGAGTACAAATTTTTTCTCAATTATTGTGACACTATGTGAATAGTGAGCGAGGATAATTTGGCATAAGTGAGTAAAGATTTTCTTCTATTATTTACTTGATTTCACTGGAAAAGAATAAATACTGCCTGCCATGTGCCTGTTAAGTGCAGCAGAGTTGTTGTGACTTCACATTACTCCACACTGCATGTCTCCACTAAATACAACCTGCAAAAACATTCTATTTTTTTCCTAATTCCATTTCTTCCAGATGGCTTTTCTCTTTATTTTCATTTACCGTTACACTCAAATGTGTGGTAACAATTACATCTGTGGTCTTTTGTGACTGCTGACTTTCCAATAACCTCCCATGACTCTGGCTGTGAATTGGCATTCCATAAAATATCTCTGTTGTGCTGTTTTTCAACTTTTAAAGGGAATTTAAAAAAAAAAAAAAGTGTGGTTTCTAAAACAGTGCCAGATTGAATTACACAGATTTCCAAATAACAAGTGGCAATTATAGTCTCCTCCTGGGGATTCCTCAGGAGGAGCCTGAAGAATTTGCAGGGAAAAGGGACGTCTGGATTGCTCTGCTGGCTGTTGCCACAGTGCCCCTGACCTGGATAAGCAGCTTGAAAACAGAGGCATGGATGGACGACTACAAGTCTGTTTACAGACATTTCCAGCTTACCCCTGCTTCCACTAAATCTCTTATGGCCTTTGTGTAGAAAAGCAGACATTTATTGGCTAATTCTCACCACAAATTACACTAAATACGTATGAAACAAGTTTTACAGGACCCTGAAGAGATCTCTGAGTGAAGTTGTGAAACTGCTCATTTTCTCTGTACACAGTACAACACTTGAAATTACACTTAAAAACACATTTAGTGACCCGTGGGATTCCTGAAACACAGTTAGTTACATTAGTTTGGTGCCTCCCTCTTTGAAACTGAGATTAATGGATATGAGCGATCCTAGTGGCTGTACAGCAGCAAAATCCTTCCATATTAGGCTCGAGAGCAAGAGAATCCAGAGGGAAACTGACCTTGAGTGCCTTGAAGGTCTCCATGAACTTCTCCAGTTCCTCGGGGGGCAAGAAGTCACCAATAAAGTGTTTCCCTTTGCCCATTTCTGTCAGCGATTCTGCCCACTCTGGAAAAGTACAGCCAATATTTTTTTTAAAATCACTTTACCTAAGAAGCAGCTGCTAGTATTGCAGAAGCAAGGGCAATTTTCAATACTGAGAGTCAGCCTTACCGCGGGTCTTCTCCATTTCCATTTTTCGGAGACGATGCTCCCAGGTGCCCGCCTGCTGGTCCACCTCTTCGTCACTGTCGTATTCGTGTTGGTGGTCTCTAATGGCCTTTTCCCACATTATCTGCATCTCCGCCATTGCACGCTTGTGCTTCATGATCATGTCGTACATCTCTTGCATCTACAGAGTGTGTGAGAAAAAAAAATTAAGACATATACTTTGAGCAAAACATGCTGATAAGAGATTATGGGGCTCAATTATCCTGAATGTATGGTGCAATGGAAGAGAGTGAAAATATTATTTGGGGTGGGTGGAGTTTAGGTGTAGTTAAAATACACTGTGTGTCTTTCACTTAAGAAATACATTTATTTGGCATATTCATACCTCCTGTTGTTCTTTGAGTTGTCTCTTCTGGTCCTCAGACAGTTCTGTCACTCCTACCAGACCATGAGGCTTCCCCTTCTTATAACCGAGACCTCTCAGCTCCTGGGCTGAAACATGCATCACCACAAACTTACACAGTATATTCATAAATTTATTATTAGATCAGCTGATAGTGTGGCCAAAATAGCAAACTGAGTAGGAAGTTGGAACGCAGACCAGGAATGGGGAGGTGCTGACCATGGAAAAGTACAGGTTGTGGGAGAAGATAGTTGCACCTTCATGGTCATGATGCAAAAATAATATCTTAATAATTTACTAATGTTTTGACATGACAGTCCTCCTCAGGATATTCAAAAAGCCTGAAGAAGACTGTCATGTCTAAGCATTGGTAAAATATTAAAATATTATTTTCACACTGTGGCTATGAGTGTGTGAGCATCTTCTCCCACAAACAAAACAGCAAATTGAAATGTAGTTTCAAAAACCATGGTTATTTAAATAATTGATTTACATAATTGTAGAGGTAGAGGTATCAATTTCCTGACAGTAATAATAGCAGAATGTTGCACCAGATGGGGTACCGGCCAGGTGACCCGCAAAAAAAGATGAACTGTGGGTGGGCAGCCGGCAAGAAAAACAAATTAATTTTTTTCTGAGAAATGAGACATGAAAATGACTGTGCCATATTTTTAACAGTAAATCAGCTAATATTATCAAGCCTAATCAGCCCGATGATTTTTTTTAAATTTTTTTTTTTACTGTGAAAGCCAATAACACAATCACTGACAACACATCCGACCAAATGATGGGACAGCAGCTATGCAGGCTATCTGCCAGTACATCAAAAATGATGATGTATTGTCCACAATTTGGTATTCTCCACTGGCTATTTTTGCAACCAAAGGCCAAATCAGACGTTTGGGAGAAATTTGGCGTGATCAGAAACTGAGAAAATAACATTGTCAGTGGCTTTGCTGCTTGTAAAAAGTGCCAAAAATTATGAGCTTTTGACAACTGCAAGCTAAGCACATCGCCGCTGAGGAAACACTTTGACTGCTGCAGGAGCAGAGGTGCTGTGCCAACTGACAGATACTTTTTCATAGCACACAAGTGAGTCACTTTGTATGTGTGCTTGATCACGGGTCAGGTTGTGGGGCTTATATTAACAGGTCCATGTTCAGATTTGACTTGGATATGATTGCAGGTAACGAGTTCTTTCAGGTTTGCAGAACTGGACCTATGCACGACTCAAACAGCATCTTCTATGACTCTATGACCAAAAATGCACATTAGTATTAACATGATTAAGTTGGAAAATATTAGAAAAGGGTATCAGCTTCAAGAACATACTGACATTGCCTTCTAAAGGTTTTGTGTAAACAAACTTAGTGCATGTGTGTACATATTTATAATATTTAAAAAACAAGTTCATGTACCAGAGAGAGAGGGTGTGTTGGGATCTGGAACATTAACCTCCTGTGGAATAATGATGGGAGGCATGGGCAATTCGACTTTGTCATCTTCAGACCCCCATCGACTCTTCCTCTTCCGTTTGACAGGTGGAGTTTCTGCTTCCGGACTGTGCGGTAGAGAAACAGGATTTGGTGGTGGAGGGATTCCTTGTAACATTGGTGCAGCTGGTCGCTGTAGGTCTGTCCCAGACTCTGCTGCTGGGGGTGAAGCATTCTGGGAGACTGTGGCACGATACTCCTGTACTTTGCCTTTGTAGAAGTGGTAGGCTGGACTTTGGTGGTCATATAGAAAGCTGCAGGACGGACAAGTATATATTTTGTGAGAGGTGAATGACCCAGCAAAAAGGGTAAACATTAGGAAACAGTCACATATACAGTGACTGACCTGAAGGCAGGGTTGTCTCGGTTGCGCTCGGCAGCGATGGCTTCCACCTCGGGACCACCCTCCGCCACAAACCTGGCCAGCTTCTCAGCCACTTGCTGGGTTTCTGCGTCCACTGGGGGGGAGACTTTAAGCAGCCTATCAGTACTGGGGCTCAATTCACACTCTACTACTGTATCGTACTCAACTGGCCCTCACACACCACCAGTCTAGAGCCAATAGGGGATAAGAAGAGGAAGGAGGGAGGAGGAGCAAGGGGGGACAGGGGTGTTGAATGGGGAACTGTATGGATGTGAGTCTTACTGTAACAAAATTAAGACCATTTAAACCCCAGAGAGGCTCCACCACATACAGTATATCTACACTGTAATGTTGTGCATAATCTAAGAATCTTTACTCCATTATCAAAATCTTAACATGATTTAATAGACATAACTTAGGGGTGAGCAATATGGACAAAATAGTGTATATCACAGTTTATTGGCTAAAGTAGTACTTACCTACAGTAGATGCTGGTTGGCATGCCCCCGGTTTGAAAACACAGAGAGGGGCACCAGCGCAGAAGCTAAGAAATGAACTGCAGTGGATGTGCTCAGCAAACAAAGGCATTTTTGCCACTTAAAAAAGGTCAAAAGTCAGTAAAGTCAGTTTGGTTGATTTGGAGAGAGTGACATTGGGCTTATTTAACAGACGTTTCCCGTTGGAAAAGGAAAAATAAAGCGGTTAAAATATTTTAAATAAAGCATACATTTAAACTGATATTGATTTTTTTTTAGTTGGACCTTTTTAAGTGGGTAAAATACCTATTGTTGCTGACCCTGTCCACAGTAGTACATTGCTTAGCTTCCATGTTGATAATGCTTCTCCAAAGTCAGAGCGTGTTAACCAGCATCTTCAGCAGGTAAGTACCTTATACAATCCCACATTAATCAAACTAAACTACATCTTTAAAATCCAATCCAAAAACATACAATCTATTAAAACACAAGAGAATAAGAGAGAAACTGTAGAAACCATGGCAGGTCTAAGCACAGCTTAAAATAGAAGGAGTTTGATGGTAAACCAGAGAAGTGTGTTGACTAGAAATTATTTTCGTATGATGCTGAGGTCTTGAAATCAAGTATCTTTAAAAATGAAACTGAATACTTCTGTCAACACAGTTTCACACGTCAGAGATCTCAAAGAAGAATATACATGAGTATATTATTAGATTTTGATACAAAAGATGATATGAAATTCTTCTACCCAAGCAATCAGGTTTAAGTCTCCAGTTAGCAGGCACCATTGCTCCTATTGTTGGTTGGTGACACTACATTCTGCTACTGAGAAACATTGGGTTTGACAGATTGTGGTAACTGGTAACTCTAACTGAAACTGACGATGCTATAATGATATACTGTTCACCCCTTATGTGATTAACATTTTAGTATTTCTGAGAAGTGGTGCAAAGGAAATAGAGACAAAAGACAGTATGTGAAAAGGTAGTCTTACCATGATCTGATGTATTCTCAGGTCGTAGCAAATCCTTTCTCATTTCTGCAACTCTTTTTTTGTAGTAGAGATACTCCAGGGTGCTCTTATCGTATAAAAACCTGGAAGGCAAAAATTGCAGTTGAAATCAGATGAGTTTGAAGAACACTGTATGTGTAAATACTATGGATGAGATACACTTTTTTTTAACTTACGAGAAAATGGGATTGTCCTTGTAGTCCTCCTTGGCTTTTCTCTCCAGCTCAGGTCCTCCCTCCGCCACAAAAGAGGCCATCTTGTCGATAATGAGTCTGGTGTCTGAATCCTCTGGGGGAGAGACTTTAAGCAGGCTATGAGTACATTTACTCTAAGGGCACCTATGACAAAATGCCAGTCACAAGGCAACTGTGCCACTGGAGTAGGCAGAAGATGCACTGAAATGTCCAAGCCATGGAGTTGTCCAGAGATACACTGAAAAACACAGGCCTTGAATTACCTTTCATCTCTAAGAATTTGGAGTAATCAGCCTCTTCTTCCTCGTCTTCACCATCCGGAGAACAAAACACACTCGGCCTCTGGCTGAGAACAGGATTCTTCTTGGACTGTGAGTAGGTCTTGAACTGACTAAGCATGCTGCTGACTCCGAGGCCAGGCCGCTTGCCAACAAGAATGCTCTTTTTTTGCAGTGCGTTTCCTCCTGGTGATGAGGTTGCGGGAGTTTTGGTATCACTGGTGGAGCCTAGAAAGAGTTTACAAAAAAGGCACCCTTTTATGTATATTTGAGCATTTTTCCTTAATTCATTTCAATTATTAAATTATTTTGTGTGTTGGCAGGTAACCAACACAAGTAATGTCAGGTAATGTTCATGGTCCCTATCCTAAACTAGTTTCCTTGGGTCAGAATGTCCTCTTTTAAAATATCTGCCTCCCACTAACTGTGCTCCTGCCAAGGACGTATTGCAAACAGCCTGGAGCCTCTTTATCTGTCTTTTACATGAGCCAAAACTACAAGGTCAGAGCTATTATTCTGTGCTCCAGTGTTCCTGTTGCTGTGTTAAATTCCACTATGCATCATCCTTATCACACATAATATATAACATCACAGTCATATATTGTTTATGACAAAATGATGAATGTAACCTTCTTGTCAAAACTGTACAGATCAAGGTACTAACCAGACCCATTGTTGGTTTTCTCCTTCTGCATCTTCATGAACTGCTGTAAGAAGCTTCCATCATTAGCAAACTTGTTTGAGGAAGCTCCTTGAGGGCTGGGAGAAATACTGGGATCAGAACAGACAAAATACTTGTTATAATCCTGGGTTAATGTTGGTGTCAAAGAAAACATCCATGAATAACAGCACCAGGCAATACTGTGCTAAAAACAAAAAAAAGACTTCCTTGTGTTCCAATTTTTGTGTCTTTGCCATATTGTCCAAAAATGCGTAATTACCTTGGAGGCAGGGGTTTGCTTGTGGTTTCCACATTCATTTTGGCTTGCTCCGCCATTCTGGCTTCAATCTCTCTCTTCTTCTGAGCTATAAGCTTCTCTTGACGGAGGATATTCATGTTCATTTTGTTTTTCTGTGGCTGGATAGGCTTGGACTTCCATCCTCCTCGCCCTTAAAAAGGATCAAATGGGAAACTGCTACATAAGACAACAATAAGCATATTATGGGCTACAGCATTGGAGCTGGGAGGTGAGATGCAGTAGCAAAAGTATCATTTTCTGATATGAATGATGTGCAATTTGTCCGAATTAATGAATATTTCTGAGGTTCAAAGGGAGATCAATATGGTACATTTACGTGTAATAGCAAACTAGAAAGCTCATATAAAGCGAACAACAAAAAACAACAACTTTTAACAGCTGTTAAACTGAGTTTATAGTGGATGAAGGCGACTCGTGTCATTTAATGTGGATATTACCGGTTGCAGACCTCAGAAGAGTCGGGTATTAGTTAAGATAGGTGCATATACTGTAAGATTCCTTTTAAAACTGTGTTTATACCTAAGGCTACCTAGTTTACCTTACCCAACTGCTAACGCTAGCTAACGCAGTATACTGGTTGTGGGTTATGCCAGCCAGCTAGCTGGGCTGCATAACCTAGCTTGGCAACGTTAACGGCTATCTTTGTTAACTTAACGCTAAGTGTTTAATAAGGTCAACTGCGACATATTTAGAATTAACATCTGAGTCAAATTCAAAGCAAAGATTTACCTGCGTCGCCAGACTCCATGGCCGTGGCAGGGTTAAAAAATATATTTCGAAAAACGGACTACAATAAGGCCTGTAGTTGCTACCGTGGTAGCTGCTGACTGGTAGTAGCGGAGCCCTCTGGTTAAAAAACAGAGAATAAGAACAAGACTTCCGGTCGTAGCTTTTTCATAATAAAAGCATGATTCTCTACTATGATCTCTACAAATATACATGACGGACACTAGATTTTCATACAAAAGTAAAATAATTATAGCCTGTACCACGTCTTAGCAATCATTTTAAAATTATAAAATAATTTTATCCATTCAAACTCACATCATAAATCCACACAGTTGTCCCCCATACCTGAAATTACTTCTGGAGACCTCGACTTTGACAGCATGATATCCTCAGACCCCAGCGTTTTCTATCATGATTTTTCGAGAAAACAATCATACTGTACAAACTACACCAAGCAAGGTACACTTGTACATTGTAATGCAATCCGGTACAGGATCCTCACAATAAAACCTGTCTTTGTGAGGAGTGTAGTATTCAGTTTTTGTTGACACCATGAGTGTATTGTAATATGTTGCATTAAATTGTGTATTATATGAAGTGACATTTCTTAAATGAATGAGAAAATAAACATGGAAATATAAAGACAAACAAATCTAAAATAATAATTATTAGTGTTAGTTAAATTTATTTTCACATTTTTCATGTATTTTTATATAAATATTTAGATATATTATAGTATAGATTTAATATTATATTAAATATTATTTATTTATTTGTTTGATTGTTTGTTTGTTGCATATTTATTTCTCATTACTTATTTATTTTTTACTTATTTCTACTGTCATTTAATTTTTAACCCTTAATTTTTCCTAGTAAATAAATAACAATTTAAAAAATGACTTTAAAAATATATGCAGAAAAAATATAGTAATTTATATGCAATACATAATTTTTTTTTTTAATATATGCTTATAATTATTCTTCTATATTTTGTAATTTTACTTTATATTTCTACATTTATTGATTCTTTTGTTTGCGTATGTTTTTTATGTCAGACTTTCTCACTTTTATTTGAATGTAAATATTAACAGCGGAAGTCTTCCTCTTGGTAATTTTTTCTAGCTGCCATGGTAACGTTACGTTGGCGCACGTATGTTTCCGTTTCCACCGTGTCTTTCCCCATCGCAAAAGTCAGGTTTTGTTGTCCCTTTTCGCTACCCGTCCGTATCGTACGAACTGCTCTCTTGCCTAGAAATGGCTGAAGCTCCCCCACGGCCCTGCCGGTTTTTTTGTCACCGGTGTTCAGCAGAAATTAGTCCGCGTTTGCCGGTAAGGACCAAACAGACATACTAGTCTATTTAAAGAACGAGAAGTTATATTTGGGCTTGTGTGGTTTAATGTCTATGTGTACGTTTGTGGCGCACACCCAGTCACGTCGACTCACTGCTGCTGCTTAGCTACGCTAACGTTAGCCCCATAGGCAACAGCGGTCCGGAGTGACAGTCAAGTGGTAGTAATTAAGTTGGCGACTACACTTCTGTTATGATCTTGTGTTTTAGCTATATAATTTCAGCTATATGGCGATATAATCAATAACAGCTTGCTAGAGCTTAACAGGTCTCGTAGTGGTGGCGTTTAACATTAGCAAGCTAACAGAAGAAAGGGTAGGTTCACTTTTTTTAGTCAGATTTGTACTCTGTCAGGAGGCAGTTATCAAGCTATGGTTTTGATTTCATTTTGATTTGATTCAGTAAATCCGCAGAAAACTCTGAAAATGTGTTCCCCATAAGGCTTGGAGTTAAAGTACTGGGGTAATACCGCAAATGGAGAAGTACAACTTTCACTTTTATCGAAAGCCAGTCTCTCAGCCTGTTAACATTGCTGTTGTGTTAATAGCCCGCTTGCCTGCCACAGCAGTCTGTTGTCAAGCCATTCATGGGAAGCTTCTTGAATGTTACAGTAACAGTTACTTTATTGACAGTCAGCCTGCTGCTTACCTGTATGACGGCTACTCTCAGGAGATCACACATACCAACTGAGAGAGCTCTCAGCGTGTGATTTATGTAGTTTTGTAGTGCTGCTGTTAAATTGTATCGCATTATACTGAGAAGAGCTGCAGCGATTGATCGGTTAATCCATAATTAATCAATTATTCTATTTATCACCAACTATTTTGATATTTTTTTAAAAGAAAAAAGTCAAAATTCTCTGATTTCAGCTTCTTAATAGTGAATATTTTCTGATATCTTTACTCCTCTCTGACAGTAAACTGAATTTCTTTGGTTGTGTACAAAATAGGACATGTGACGATGTCATCTTGGACTTTGGTAAACACTGATCAATATTTCCCCCCATTTTTCTTTTGACATTAAAAAAACAACAACTATGAATCGATCAATCTAGACAATAATGGACCGATTAATCGACTGAAAATGATCGTTAGTTGCAGCCCAAATACAGAGAGGCATTTTGACTGTCTTGTTCATGCCATCTGTATCAGTGATGGCAGACTAAATATTCGAAGCATCTCAGTATTACATGATATAATTCAACAGCAGCACACAGCCTCCAAAATGACCATAATTTATAGCAAATATAGCTAGAGTTTTTTAAAGTGGTAGGTGGGCCTCCTCAGGGGGGCCCTACTAGGTTTTGGGGAAGTTCAGTGAATGGAAGTGAAAAAATATGACATTAGTCATTGCATTTGCTGGCAAAGGGATATAACAGAATATGGCTGATGCCGATATATAGAGTGCAGACTGGACATAATATCAATATCAAAACAAAAAAGTCATGTATAATTCCATTGTAATTTAATATACGTGGTAATCTTAGCCAGTAACATGTTTTAGATTTAGAATGTGAGTGAGAGTGGGGTACAGTATGTTAGAAGCAACGTCATTCAACTGCATTATTCAAACATTGTAACATAATCCACATTTAACAGGAATGAGTAAAGATTCCAGATTAGGTTTGATTTCATTTAGGATGGGAGAAATGTGTTAACATTTAGAAAAGACAATGGCAACCGAGAAAATTTAGGCAAAAGTTTATAGTAGGATGCATGAGATGTATAGTAACATTGTTCCACAGCAGCAACAGACAAGACTGCCTGCAATTTGTCTGCAGAATTTTTTTTGTCTGTCGGCCTAGTGTGTGATTTGTTAAAGAAATTTTTTGAAAATCCAAGAATCTGGGGCCGGTTGCACAAAACACCTTGAGTCAGAGGCTTTTAAAGGGAGAGACAGGCCTCCCCACAGGGGCTCCAAACCGTTTCAGGGGAGCTGCAGTGAATTAAAGTGACAAAAAATATTACACTTGTTATTACATTAGTCAAAAGGAGACCACATAGAAGAGCCTAACTGTGTGCGTTTTGGTTAAAAAGATAGATAGATAAAGTAGTTTTGGGGAATTTTACTGTTTTTCCCTCTTTGCCAGAGTCACAAACTAGTAAATGCCTTAGTATGGCCTTTTTCATGTGTTTACTGTGAAGTTATCTCAAACAGCAATCCTAGGCTATCTTGGCTCAATTGTTGCGTTTCTATGGGATCAGATAACATAATCATCATCCCATAGACATCCAGGAATTGAGTAAAACTGAGCGAGTAAACTAAGATATTTACGCTTACATTTTCTCTGTAGGACTACACCTGTCCACGTTGTGAATCTGGCTTCATTGAGGAACTGCCTGAGGAAAGAAGGTATGGAAGATTATTGTGTGTCTGTTTAATTAGATTACTTTGATGTTGAAGTGCATGTCTGAGTCTTAGGTTTTCACTTTCTTTCCCACCATGTTGATGCAGCACTGAAAATGGGTCCGCATCCACGTCCTCCACCAGTGATCAGAACCGGCCAGCCTTTGAGGTCAGTGTGACTTGTGAAATCAGCCAGTCCAGGGAAACACTTTACACCCTGCCCGCTGCACCACGATTTGACATTGCCTCTGTCTTTTCTACTAGAACATGGATCACCAACATTTATTCACATTCCCCTCTGGGTACGGTCCGTTCGCCCTTGGGATTTTTGATGAAAACTTCGACCTTCGAACGCGGCTACCCACAGAGGACAACCGAGAGACAGAAAACAGGAGAGAACGGGAAATGGCGTCACGGCAACGTTACAGCGCACGGCAACCACGGGGTCGACATGTTCCTCGACGACAGGGTACGCGCCATGAAGGAGTGCCCACGTTAGAGGGGTGAGACATTTTCAGCAGTAGAGTGTGTGATATGGGTAAAAAAAATGCTTTGTTTATGTGAGTAATAAATGCTTCTCATGTTATGGTAGAAAATACTTAATATTATTCTGTATAATATGGTTACATGATGTAGAACTTACCTAACAAACCCTGTAAAAGTAACAAAATGTAGTCTGTTACGCCAAAAACATATTACCTCATCCAAAAAGAATAAAACCCCAAAATATCCCGTATTACCATTTTAAAGATCGACAATTCTTATAAACACCAAACAGCATATATCAAGTATTACCATGTGTGGTATGAATTAAAGCTAGGCGGGGTATTTTTTGGCATCATTGAGGAAAAAAAAAAACCATAATAACCTTTCTGCATATTGTAATTCAATTAGTCTGAGAGAAAACTAGACTTCTGCACCTCCTCCTGGTGCTGCTTTCAGGCTTTAGAAAATCTAGTCTGAGACAGGAGACTTTCAATCACAGTTAGATAAGATAGCTGATTGTTGATTGTCCTTCCCAGGTCATCAAATATCATTGTTTTGGGTTAGTGGCTCCCAACTTCACAATCTGGGAATGTGTCTTTTCAATCTTTTCCCAGAATTGCTCATCGAACCTTTAATATTATTTTCTGACCATGAAATTATTCATATGTACAGACATTTTCCATTTGTGTAATTTAAGAGGACAAGTTAAATTTCTCAGTTTGAGTCAACAAAGGTTTGTTGAATGTTTTGTCTGTTTGTGATGTTTTTTTTTTCTTTCTTTGATACAGAATTATCCAGCAGCTAGTAAATGGAATCATAGCACCTACAGCCATGCCAAATATTGGAATGGGGCCATGGTAAGTATATGACTTTATTCATTTTAACTAAAACCCGGTAC
The DNA here is from genome assembly GCA_027495735.1 of Lutjanus campechanus. NCBI lineage: Eukaryota > Metazoa > Chordata > Actinopteri > Lutjaniformes > Lutjanidae > Lutjanus > Lutjanus campechanus. The sequence goes on from JAJHUR010096348.1 coordinate 15,323, forward strand.
TTATTATTATAAATCTTTTCTAATTTCTTTTTGTTGACTATGCTCTCGTCTCTCAGGGGTATGCTACATTCCAATCCAATGGACTACGCGTGGGGTGCCAATGGTCTTGATGCGATTATTACGCAGGTATATATGCTATTTATAATATTCTAATTAACCCTTCCTAAGTCTTGCCCCTCTTGGACCCTCGGAAGACCTGTAAAAGTGACATTGACTGTATACAATCACATCTTAATTAACCTTACCAAATTGCTTTTATATGACTTTCACAGGTTCCTCAGCAACATCTTTAAATCATTTTCAAAATCTGGTTTTCTTTTCAACATAGTTTAGCCAAGCACGTAGTACATATGAGTACAGGAAACAGGAAGGAGAAAGTTGTCCGAGGTTCTGCCTGGTATCAAGCTTGGTCACCTGTCAGTCGAGCATAGAGCAAAAATTCGCAGGACTTAAGAAAAGTCAATTCATAATCCATAATATGTTTGAATGGTGTTATCATTTATTTTATAGCAATATACTGTAATGATACCAGGATCCAAAGTCTTAAAGGTGAAGAAGTAGCCATTTTATAGAATTGAGTGTACACGGAAGGTAGTCTGTTAGCACTAAACAGCACTTTGTTTTGCCAGAATACACTTCTGTACCTGACAAATGAAACTTAGTGAAGAATTCATCCTTTAAAGGTCCAGTGTGTAAGATTTACTGGGATCTATTGGCAGAAATTTAAATCAGGTATATAGAATAGCGAAATATTGGAAGAGAGTGTCTGGAAGTTGTAATTTGTTCTCATGCAGATGATCTCACAGCCATTTTTTGGGGGGATTCTGCTCCCTTTCTCTTTCAGTTATTGAACCAGTTTGAAAACACGGGTCCCCCTCCTGCAGACAGAGAAAGAATAAAGAGTTTACCCACCATCTCCATTACAGAGGAACATGTGGGTGAGTCCACGTCTCTCTCTCAGACTCTCACTTACTCACTCATCGTCTCTCACCCACTCTACAGCAGCAACACTGCTGCTTTTTTTAGTTATCTCCTTAGCACAGCTCATACAAAACCAACCCTTTGCACAGGCCTTTAAGCCAATTAAATAACAGTATTTTCTCTATTATGAGCAGACAGCTGACAATTATCACCCCCTGAAATGTAATGAAATTAGATTTCCCTTTTGGTTTTTAGTTTTACATTATCACAAACTAATTTGGGAAGATCCCTAGATATATATTTGTATTTCTATTTGAACTTGAATCATGCTGTTGTTAGTAGTAGAGAGGTGAGTTGCTTGAATTTAACAAAAAAACAAAACAAAACCGCATTAATTCAAACAAACAGAATCAGTGTGGTCACAATTTTCCATGCAGCTGACCCATGTGACTGTGGCTCTCTCTCTCACACACAGACACACACAGACAGTATGTTGCTTTTGTGTTTGTGCAGGAGCTGGTTTAGAGTGTCCTGTGTGCAAAGAAGACTACAGCGTCGAGGAGAGTGTTAGACAACTACCGTGCAATCATTTGTTTCACAATGACTGTATAGTACCGTGGCTGGAACAGGTATGTGTATCTATTAAAGATGTCCCAAACAGATGTGCTAGATTGGTATCAAACGTTGATCAGTAGTATTTGATTGGTATCGGCTACACCAGGGCTACACCAAAGCTGTGTTCTTAACACACCCCAAAGTGAGAAAATGAAATGCGAAACGACACAAATAAAGAGCGGTAGCAGTTTTCAGTTAAATGTGTTGATAGCGACAGTGTGTCAGTGAGCAAAAACTCCTCTGGTGCTTTCAAATTTCATGCAGAGAATGAAAAAAATTGTCCTAATCAGATAATTAATTACTATATATACTTAGAGTAAATTACTCTATAATAAACATAGTGTATGTATTTTAATCATAATCTTGTATGGTTCATTGTCTTAATTTTAGCTGTAGTCTTGTTCTGAGGGGTTGTTTTGTTTGTGTTTGCGAGTGATGTAATTTCAGAAATATGTTAGCTTGAGAGGTGAACTGGTTTGGCTTTACTGATGATGGTGCAGTTGTATTTTGTTGAATTGCAGATAATGAAGGATTCAGATCAGCCTGATCCACGTTTAACTTTGGTGGCGTGGTTGGGAGCCACCAACCCAAACAGTCTCACGGCAAATTTTAATCTATTCGATTTCTGTGCACCGACACAAGTTCTCAAGTTCAAGTTTATCTTTATTACTTTGAATGTCGTGCTGATTGTTATGAAAAATATTGACAATTTGTGAGTCATGTACGTGAATCAATAGACTACATTCATGAACTGCTGTGATACTGGGCTGCTGTGTTACATCCGTAACAGAATTATACGATTGTTTTTACAAACTAGTACTTAAGATACTTAAGAGTTTTTACACGACTCTTGTTTGTCTTGTTTCCAACAGCACGATACGTGTCCTGTGTGCAGGAAGAGTCTTAGTGGACAGAACACGGCCACAGACCCACCAGGGTTATCAGGAATGAACTTCTCTCCCTCCTCCTCATCCTCTTCCTCTCCCAGCTCACCTAGCAATGAGAACGCTGCCAGCAACTCATAGATTTTCACCTTCACCGCCGCCTCACATCCGAAAACCTCACAGCATACTTCAAACGAGACCCAACAGCTCCTCTCCACAGCTGAGACCAGGACAGTCGTCTGTCTCAATTCAAGGGGTCGATATGAGTCGAGGTGAACTCTGTTGCAGACTGTTAGTCATCATCATTCCTCCCCCTGCGCTGAACGGACGCTGGGTCCAGCTCCTGCTGCTATTGATGCTGAGTATTTGAGGGGGTTGGACTGACTGGGCAGTGTTTGATGGAGGATGCAGAAAGGCTAAAGGCTGTGAATAGTAATAATAAAAAAAGATTGGGATTGTAACCAGAGCTGGAGTTTGAGCCAGAGTGGACTGCTTTTTGATGGAGACATGTCTTTGCCACGAGGCTGGGACACATTTTATATTTAAAAGACAAAATGCTCTTTTTTTTAAAAAA
>JAJHUR010096350.1:0-11035 GCA_027495735.1 Lutjanus campechanus
TTTCTCCTCACGCCACCTTGCACTTCTATTCCACTACAATTCAGAAGGAAGTACTTTTTACTTCACTAAATGTATTTGACAGCTGTAGTTACTTTACAAATTATGATTTTGCACACAAAAGATCTGAAAATGTACAAGTACAGCTGGAACGATTAGTCAATTAATCAACTGACAAAAATGTATTGGCAGTTTATTTTGAAGTAAGAGGTTTGTGTTTAGATATCAGTTAAAAAACACTTTGTTCATATATCCAAAGAATGTAGCTGAGGCAACTATGTATTTTGATTATCATTTAGTTATTTTTCATGGAAAAAAGATTATATAGTTACAGCTTTTCAAATATGTTAAATCATTTTAGTTCATTTTTAATAGTTTTGAGGTTTGGACTGTTGGTCGGACAAAAAGAGCAACGTTAAGGTGTCACTTTTAATTCTGTGTAACTGTGTCAGGATTTCATGCTTTTAGAATTTTTACTAAACAAACAATCAATCCATTAATGGAGAAAATAATCAGCAGATTAATACATAATGAAAACAATCATTAGTTGCAGTCTGACACAAAGTAGTTCAAAATTAGCTCTACCTCAACAAACGACAACATTAAAACTCTGCTTTTTACATTAATGTATGAGTAATAATAATATAGTATATGATAACAGTCACAGAGGATCATTTACTGCATAGGGTTCTTTTATTTTTGATACTTCAAGTATATTTTCCTGAATATACTAACATACTGTTATTTAAGTATCAGCTTTAATGACTTTTATTTGTATTAGACTATTTTTTACAAGATGGTGTTCGTACTTTTATTTAAAAAGGAGCAGACTCCTTCCTCCACCGCTGACATTTTGTAATTAGCTACTGCACAGAGATCACTGGGAACTCACTGAAATGTAAATACACAAATAAAACAATCATACATGTTGTTTATAGACTAAACCTCAACTCCCTCATGTGTGGAGAAGCACAGGACATAAAAACAAATATTATTTTATAAAAACAGTTTTATGGTGGGCTGCACTGTCCATCTTTTATTTACTTTCCCCTTTGTGTTACAGTCTCACTGTTTAAATGCTAACAGTACATTATATTGCTGTTTTGTGCTTGTGTTTGGTGATGCTCAGTTTTCATAACCTGCTTTAATACAGTATTTTCTGTATAGTGGCTGTTGTACATCTGTGTATTCACTACACTATAATAATAATGCACGGTGTCATGTAAATTGCCCCCTATTCACGCTTCCTCATATAAATATGTTTCAATTTTGCTCCCCTGACAGCAAACCTTAGAATTACCTGCAAATAATATCTGGATAAATACTTAATATATCATTCAGTCCCCTCTACTTGTAGGCTATCAGGTAATACATGCCTTTTACAGACTGATTTATCAAATTAAATGTTTAATATCAAAGGAGAAAACACAGCTTCTATTTCCATCAGCAGTCACTGAATATTCAATAGAGTTCGGATCTCATTTTCATTATTACACAAAGCCCTAAAAGCACATCATTGTAGACAAGAAAATTGCTGTTCACACTGAGTTTAGCCCATTTTTCTTCTTCAGCGAAGTATTAAGATGCCATTTTGCGAATTCTAACTAGAACCCATCAACGAGGAACATCTGAAATGATATTCATAGTGGGTTGACAGCAACATCTGTGGCATTTTAATTCTCCAATATGTAATGCCTTTGGGAAATGATTCATGGAACGACGAGAGCCCAGAATATTCAAATGAACCTCGCTCTGTGTCGGCGGACAGCAGTCTCAGATTCTCAGCGTTCGACGAGGCACCCATGCTGTTTTTTATGGCAACACTTTAAAAAGCTCCGAACGCAAAACAACAGTGTTACAGTTCGTTAATGACAAGGTCTGTGTGAGCGGACGGATAATAATGTTCATGCTGTATTTAGTTGTGTATCCGCTAAAAATGAAACTAACAAGTGTTACAACGAGCGACTCCTCTCTCTCTCTCTCTCTCTCTCTCTCTCTCTCTCTCTCTCTCTCTTGTCAAAAAGAAGCTCTTAACATTTTGCATAATTTTCCTCTATTATCAGTCTGACAGCCACTTGTCTTCCTGTCATTTCAGAGCCTGTTAACACCTCCCTGATCTGTAGTCGTCCCCGGTGTTTCCTGCAATTCGGCACCATCTGACCTCCACATCCACCTGTGCACCTGCACCCAAACCCGTGTAATCAGCTCTTCAGTGCAGTAAATACATACACAAAATATCTGTTGTGCATTCTGCTTTAATGGTCCACCTCTTACTTGCCTGTCTCTTGAGTTGTGCATTTGAAACTTTGACTGTACCTGGTTCACTGAGCCATGAATGGTTCTTTCCATCGCTGTCACTGACTTCATCAGCAGTGATGTTGTTACATGTGTGTGTGGGTGGGGTCGTTCTTTAGACTCATGTATATTTTGCTATTATTGTAATCCCGAGTCTAACGAGAGACGAGGACAGGAGGGGAGACATGAGCCACTGTCTATTCCGCCCACTTAAAGAGCAAGCGATTGTTGAGCAGTTGCGAGGGCGCAGTGAGGCTGGAGCTCATGCTCGTAACAGCCCCTTGCTAGTAGTGTCACTTTTGTGCACAAGGGGCAGGAAAGTATCACTCGCGAGGGTGTTTTTCCACTAGCTGGTACCCTTCTGTGCGCTTGTATCACGTACAGGTGCCTGATTTTCATATTCGCAGGTTTAGAGACGAATTAAAAGCCATAGGGAAGGTCATATTCTCACTCTTTGCCAGTCTTTTGCTTCTTTTTCAGTGCAGCGCCCCCAAGACATTCAGTCATTCATATTGGAGCATCAGTCAGCCCCAGACTCAGATGAGGAATCTGTTGTGTAAGTGGAGTTAGCATCTTTAACTTGTTTATGTTGTCTGTTAGCTTGTTTGCTTGTAACCGGCAGCGGCTGACACAGCGTTTGTGACTTATCAAATCTGGCTTGTTTGGGGTTCATTTGAATCTCAGATTTTTACAGAGGTGCGCAGACATCTCCCCCTTCAGTGGAGGAATGTGAAAACACCTCTCCGGTGACAAACTTTGCACAAGTAAGCGGGAGGAATAGTGAAGGTCAGACATTTTAGGCGACATAAACATAAGAAAAATATATTTTTGAGAGGAGGGGATCTCGACTGCGAGAATTTAATGTTGAAATCCATCTTGTAACGATACGTCAGTTACATATTCTGCTTTGAAACACGTCACATGCTGTAGCATAAGCTGTGACTTTAGACTTTGCATGAACTTTGAACTTTAAAGACTTTTTATGCTCATTACAAGATCCTCAGTTCTTAATCATTGAGCAGGTAAAAAACACGAGCAGATGTGTGTCGAAACTCCGTTGGGAGATTCAGTCACAGTGTGAAAAAGTGAGTTTAAAAAGCCACTAATCTCTCTTATTCATTGGTATCGATCACTGGTCTTTGTGTGCCGTGGGTCAGTAAAAACCATACCTTTTATACCTTTAATTAAAGAGAAAACATTAATTACTCCTAATCGCGGTGACTTCTATAATTACAAATTGACTGTAATGTTGTTACAGTCACCCCCTCCTCTCTCTGCTGCTCGTGTGTGGAGGCCTGGTTGTTCAATCTTCATTCCATTACTGGACGGTCAATATTTGTTTCTTTTCTGGTGGCTGAATCCATTAACTAAGTAAAAAAGGGGGTGATACTGATGAACAGGAGCGAGAGAGACGGGAGGGATGAATGCACAAAGACATGAAGTGAGACCGTGGCCCTCAGGTCCTCTGCTGGGCTGATCCAAGTATCTCAGCACAGGTCTTAATTCTGACCCCGAGGACACCTTACAGACCCGAGCTGGAGGAACTGAGGCGTCTAAAAAGGGATGTAGCTTAAAAGTGTGTCTGATATGTATTCAGGTGCTCCACTGTTAAGTGATTTAAAACCCAAGAGCAGAATCTTAATGCCTAAGCTAACCCTGAGCCAACATTTTGACTTTGAAACAGGTGTAACGTGGTCTATTCTTCTTCTTCTTCTCGTCAGCACTCGGGCTGCTGCATTATGATGATCTTTAGTTTATTCAAAGCTTTCTGGGCAGAGAGCATTACACCGGCGGAGCCTGTTAGAGATAAAGGCATGTATAACCTTTTCTGTGTCTGACCGTGAGAAATTACTGCACCCTGGCAAGAGTCCAGAGAAGTTATTTTGGGGCTATTTGTTCATGAGGGTTTTAAAATTCAGATCAGATCACAGGACAAAATGAGAAGACGGGAAGTTAGGTGAGCTGGGGCTAGACATGTAGTGCCCAAGATCTTCACCAATATTAGTGGGAGATTTATAGAATTCATTCCAAGGAGTAATGCCGCTGAATTTACATTTTATCACAGACCAGCTGCTACTGCCAGCCAAAAAAACTGTGTGTCTGTGGTTGAAGTGAGTTGATTCTTTCCTGCAACCCCCTCCTCAGATTTGAGGAAGCTCAGACTGGCTGCAGGAACACCGCAGGAGCGCAAGACAAGCACAGCATCATAAACAGACAATAACAAATATAATCCTAAAAACAAAAGCCCACTGCTCTGAGAATACACACTCTAGAGTTCACCTACTCCCTCTAAAAGATTGCTAATGATTTCTTACGACTCATAAACAGACATTTACTCATTTGGTGAAGAGTCGGCATTAATTTGATCTATAATTAATGTGAAGCAGGCAAACAGCAACAGTGTGAAAGGGGGACACTGCAGCCTCAGGGTGGTTATCAGAGAAGTGAGCATTTCAGCTCAACACATTTCCTTAAATCTCTGATGACATATCATGGTCATTTTATGATTTATCACAATAAATATATTACAGATTTCTCCTTTAACTTTTTCAAGTAACACTCACGGTCCTGGAGAGTTAGTGATCGTACATATTCAGAAGAGTTTGTATTTTCTTCAGCCATTGTTAAAAAATGAGCCAACGAAACTTGCTTGTTGTTCTATTGTGTGTTTTGGGAATTGTTTTGACTCCACTTCAGCTACACCCACAAAAAAAATCATGTTTACTAACAGAAAAATGATGTATAGTCTCCAAAATCTCCAGACTCCTTTTGCAAAAACAGTAATTTCACCCCACAGAACACAGGAGTAAATATAATGTACACTTAATCTAATATTGATGGAACTAATATTGTTTTTTGCCAACTGCAATTTGCTATAGGTAATATACTGAGTAGATATCTCTTCAAAACATCTGAACTATCCCTTTAGGCAAAGCAGTGCTTTGAGCTAAATGCTAATATGCAAACAATAAAAAGTATTACCATTTTAAATTTTATTAGGTAAAATGTTCACCATTTACCACCTCAGGTTAGCGGGTTAGCACTGCTAAAAAGCGCTAAACACAAAGTCCAGGTATTCCAGGAATTAACCAGATATTTGACAGGAAAGTGGGAACTTTGACCTGCTGATGGTATCATTATAGTCTTACAGTCAGTTTTATTTGGTCTTAAATCAACAACAAAAACCTGTTGAACACATTTAGTGATGGTAAACATTTAGATTATTGGTATGGAGCAGTTAACAGTCTCATCCAGCTTTAATAAAAAAGTCTGGTAAAAGCCATTAGGCAGCAACAGAGCAGCCATTAACGCCTCTGATTTCTATCACGTCTTAAATAAACACACCGAGCCGATTTATTTAGGGTGGAAGTATAGATTCTCAGGTCCAGGTGCCATCGATTCAAACATTCTTTTTTAATATGTGCAGTAAAATAACTTAACTAGTAATCAGTTCACCTCCTCTGCATTTATCAGCAAGACCATCACTGCCTCGTTGTCTTTTTAAAACCTTTTACTGGTTATAATTTACTTATTTGGTTTTGCTTAGTGGTAACACTGATTGTGTTTACTGCTGTTGAGTGTTTATTTCATTGATTGATGATCCGAGTCAACTCGCATTGTGTTAGTCGAAACTCTGCACTTTTATTCATTATATACACAGAGCACCGCAGGAAAAAACAGCATAGCAGGCTGTGGACTCTACAGATCAGGTCTCACACTGACCACAAAACTAACACTGATGGAGGCACAGAAGGGTGACAGGAACACGGGGCAGCATGAATCCAGTCTGTCGGGTGCTCTGATTCTCTCTGCTCTGGTGACGACTGTCAGTGAAGTCGGCTAAACCACTTTTAAAACCAGAAGGTGGCCCAACCTCCTCTGCCGCTGTCCACTGTGATCGACTCTTCAGCTGACAGCGGCTGCAGCGGCCTGGCAGGAGAGATGCTCTGTGGTGCGCTGTGATTTGAACTACGAGCAAGATTCACAATTTTACTTTTCTCTGACTGTGTAGAAATCTGATGCTTCAGCATCACAAATGGACAAAGAAAGGTATTAAAGCCTGAGGTGGGCTAAAATACGAGACTCTGATAAAACAAGGAACCAATAGAGGGTATGCATGTGATGTCACAGTAGGTGGCATCACCGCGGTTACATCTAAAAGACTGCTGAGTGACAGCGCTAGCTTTCGGCTTGATGCCCACAAACACAAAAAAACACATCTAAAATGGGAAAGAGCTGTTGTGTGTTTGACTGAGCTTTTTACAAACCGCCAAAACCTAAAGAAAAGAGAAGCAAATGAGTCACTATGATTCACAAAACAACTGGAATCCAGGTGCTGAAATGTGGATTTGCAGTTGCCATTTTTTGTTGGACGTTAGCAGCTGGATGTTGGCAGTGTTGTGCAAGGTCACAGTTAAAAAGAGGGGGCTGAAAGTTCAGTTCACACGGACTAGTTCATGTCCATCATTCACGATTTAGAATTTTGAACTAAGCGATGGGGGAGCGTGTCGATGAAGGAGCTCAGACAGGTAGGGTGGGGGCCAGGTTATTTAGGGCTTTGTATGTCATGAGGGGGATTTTGAAATGAATTCTCCGGGGGACGGGGAGCCGGTGGAGTTTATGGAGGACGGGGGTGATGTGGTCACGGACACGAGAGCGGGTGAGTGTATAGAACCTCCTCCTACCAGGGACGCTGGAGTCTTTATAATGATGTCATACTAGGCGGTGTATGATATTCATGTTGTAATTTGAAGTCCCAGGATTACTCATATCTATAGTAACTAACAACAGTTCACAACAATTTGAGAATGTTTTGCACTACAGCAAATTTGAACCCCAAAATACTGATGAAATTTCCATCTGGGAACTCGAAATTCTCGCTTTCCTGTGCAAACTGAACGCCCCATAAAACACGAGAACTGCAGGAAAATGAAGAGGGAGACGAGACGGAGGGGAAGAGCGAATATAGCGTGGATCTATCAGTCTGTTTCTCACTGTAACACAACCTTCACTCTTCAGTGTACTTCATACACTTCAGGCTGCAATATCAACCAAAGTTTTTGTACCACGCCGACATTTCTGTCCGTATTCGCACGCTCCGTCTCTCTGTTTGCTGTGATCAGACTTTGTTTTTATCGGCTGACAATGCGCGCGCCGTTATCTCTCTCACCGCATCTTTCATTTATATTCCGTGCAACAACTGTGCATCGCATTGCGCATTCTCAATGCTGCTGCATGTGAAAAATGTCTGAACAGATCTGTCCACACCTAACCAGAACATCCACTGGTGTCCCTGCCTCTTTGATTTCACCAACAAATCCCACCTTAAATGGCCTATATATATATAACTCTTTGCATTAAACCATTTAACACTACCAAAGTTCTGAGTCAAGGACAGCCCTACCTAAGTAACTTCAGTCAGAAAACTCATTTAAAATGTTTATTTCAGCAGCAGAAGATAGTTAGAGTTTAGCATCTAAAGCTTACCTAAAAAAAATCTAATGGAGATCCATCTGATTGCTGAAATGCAAACTTGCTTTTACTTGGACATTTAATACTTTTTGTACATTCATTTGTGTTAATATCTTTATCTCCTCAGGAAAGTAGACTTTTCATGGTCAAACAATCTTCCCTCAAAAGTGTGCAGACAGAAGAAAGCAAACAGGAGTCTGAGAAATAAGATAAGTAAAACAAAAGCTGATAAGGAAATCAATAAGCTGTCAATTGCTCCATGCACACTCACTGCTTCTATTTGAATCTTTTTTTTTGTAGCGGGAAGACGGAGAGCTAAATTAGGTTATGTGAATGTGCTTGTGAAGCGGGGATTTGTAAAAAACTTTATTACTCCCTGGATGTCACTGTCTGCGAACTGTGAACAGATAACGGCAGACAATCTGAGTGTACCTCCCATCCACCCAAACGCACATACACAAATCATCCCTCTAATGCCTCCACTCTGGATAATTGAGTTTTCTCCCTCTGCACTGCTGACAGAAATATAAACACCCCGCTGCCATAAAAGCCCTCCGTGAAGCTTTTAACACTTTATTCCCCTGCTTATTAACCAAGACTGTGACAGCAGGAAGAATACGTGTGGAGTGTTTGACGAAAAGATCAAACCATCGTTGTGTGAAGGAATGTGCACCAGCTGGGCAGTCTTAGAAATAAAGATGCTAGCCAGAACAATAAAGGGTTCTTTAGCTTGTCCTCATAGGAGAACCCTTTTTGGTTCCCATTAGAACCCTTTATAAAGGCTCCACTTAGAAGCTTTTCACAGAGCTCTACCTAGAACCCAACATAAAGGGTTTTACCTAGAACCATCTTTGAAAGATTTCACCCAGAGCCTCCTATGCAAGGTCCTACAGAGAACCCTTCTATGGTGTAATGGTTCCACTGAGAACCCTTGCAGGGGGTTCTATCCAGACCTTTATTACCTTCTCTGGGTCATAATAAGAACCCACCCAGGTGATTCTACCAAGAACCTTTTTATATTCCAAGAGTTTTATCTAGAACACACTCAGAGAGTTCTACAACATTTTTTTATATTCCAAGAGTGGTATCTAGAACACTCATAGGCAGTTCTACAGAGAACCTTTTCATTATTATATTAAGGTACAAAGAACCCTTGACGAAAGAGTTCTTCAAGGGTTGTTTGGATGAAAAAGGTCCTTAATGGAACCCTTAATCACACCTCAAGAATCCTGATGAACCCTTTCGTCAAAGAAGGGTTCTTCAGAAGCATATGGTTTTAGCTAGAACTTCAGCCTTTCAGGAAGAACCCTTTTGGAACCCTTGTTTGCATCAGAGAAGAGAGCGGAAACATGTGGAGGAGGAGAGGAAGATAACAGGGAGGAGCGCGTTTGTTAAAGCCGTCAGTTCGGTTTACAGGAAAATAATGAAGACTGCCGATTTCATAAGTGCTGTGAGACTCGGAGGTGATATTCTTCCTCCACGTTTGCGCTCCAGGAGTTGCCAAAAAACACATCATAAGGACGCTGCTTCCTGACCTCCATACAGCCTGAAGCATTAATACAATTACAGCGTCCAAGTCGAGAAAGGGGATTTGGGATTGTGATGTATAGCTGATCCAAATCGACCTTGACTGCGAAATGGAGGGATTAGCGCTGAAGAACATTTTCTTGGCACCTTGAGGAGTGTGTATGTTGTGTTTGTGCGTGCATATTTTGACATTATAAAGAGGAAACACAGAGCTGTCAGTATAGCTGCTTTGGTATAGAAGCTGTCTGCTGTCAGTGAGAGTGAGTAACGACGGTGATGACTCACTGCCAGTCTAACCTTGACTCTCTGACAAGGCTCTATTGGATTAAAATGTCATGGATGGCTTCTCCTGACGAGCTTCTCTAACAGGCAGAGGAGATGACATAAATGCTGCAGCTCGTACTTCATGTGTTCTTTTAAAATAGATCCATTGTTTGCATAAAATTAGGGGATAATCATTTGTCAGGTTTATTCATTTCTACAGCCATCACACTAGATCTAAATTACTTTAAGGATGATATATTGAGCGCGAACACAGGATGTTTGATGATAAACGGAAGTTCCAGGATAAACACTGCCGTCTATGGTGCTAATTTATTCTCAGTTCGAGGATTGTGTCCAGTTGCTGTCAATGGTGCTGACTCTTCCTTGTCCTGCTGCCCTGCTGCACTGAGTCTGAGCTCTGCACCACAATGTCCCGCCTATCTATTTCCTCATTCCTGCCTGCAGTATTTCTGTCAGACTGAATAACACATGTAGTTTTTTTTCAGTTGAATCAGATTTGGCTGCCCAACATTATATTCGACAATTCGTTCTTTTTTTTCAGTCCAGTGCACAACACTTAATTCTCGTTCTTATGTTTTACCAGAAGAACTTGTATTTTGACGCCTTTTTTTCATCATCTGTGATGTGAAAATATCAGATTTTCACACAGTCAGAAATGTATAATTGTGTTTCCCACCGCACCGCTGAGCTTCTCTCGCCAGGCTGCTGACAGCTCTGCAGCCGCTGTCCGGCGTCGCCTACCCTGCACGCTCTGTACTCCTTTACGCTGTCAATTAAGGGTTTATTTCGACCAAACCAGAGCTAGTAATTTCTTGGAACAGCGGTGGTTTTATTTTGTGTCTGTCGAGATGTTAAAAATCACAGTTTTGCAAAAGTCTGATGGGTTTGGTGAGCACAATTAAACAGCTGTTTCTGGATAACGTCTGTCAGTGGCGAAAACAAGCACAAGCAAACAATCAAGCGATCACCCGCCCTGCGCGCTCTGTGGTGCGCTGGGGTGAAGTGGCTGACAGTGTGTCACCTGCGCTTTGTTTTATCACTTCTCTGCTTCCATCACAGTTAGTTTTGTTGTTTGTGGTGATTTAGAGACTCAGTTTGTAAAGTTTATAAGCTGCTGCCATGCTGTTACATTGTTCTGTGTACAATGATGCAGCTAAAAGACAAGAGCTGAAACTGAATTGTTGTCACATGGATTTTTTTAATAAGTGTGACAGCCAATATAAAAACATACTTATGACTCCCCCTTTTTATAATTCCTAACTGAGCTGTTATTCATGTGTATTTTTCTAAGCCTCTGTCTGTTTTATCCTGTCACTGTAATGCACACTGACTGACCAGAAAATAACTTTTTGACAAGTACTACTCATATCAGCCGACAGTATCTTATTTATTGCAGATGTATCGTGTTTGGCTGATATATAACTCCGCAGTACAGAATTCAAGTGGTCTGAGAGAAAAC
>JAJHUR010096350.1:21254-35841 GCA_027495735.1 Lutjanus campechanus
GTGTGTATGTGTGTGTGCTGCCAATGTAATAGCTGTGTGGGAGTTGAAATGGCAGCTGTTAAATGAAGTATCGAGGCAAACACATTTTTTGTCACTTTGAGAGCCTGAAAGTGTCAGACTGAGGGCGGGCTCTCTCTGTCACACACACACACACACACACACACACACACACACAGCAGCGCAGTCACACACCACACCAGACAGTCACGTTCATCATGCAGCTCGCTTGACACGTGTCATCATTCATGTCCTCGTTCAGTATAAAGCACGCAGTCACAGACGTCGATGCACGCATGCGCTCTGTCTCTCTTTCTCTCTCTCTCTCTCCCTCACACACACACACACACTCTCACACACACACACACATATATACATAGACAGACACACACAGGCCTTGGGCTTCAAAGAGCTCTGGTCTTCCTAATAAGCGATGTTCTACAGCATCTGCTGGGCAGAGAGAGATGAGAGGGAGAGATGAGGGCAGACGAAGCGAGGTGAAGGAAAGAAGGAGTGGATGAACGGAGGGTTGATTTAACTGTCAGAGATGGAGGACATATCCTGATAAAATGTGGTATAATTGGCTGGATTCTACTGCCTGCGCTGTGAGATAGAGGACACACATGCTCAGTGAGGGTGTGTGTGTTTAAATGCAGATGGACTTCAGTAGGCTGAGTATCATTCTAACCACAGTTATAGGCCACGAATTAGCTTCTTTACTACTATAATGGATCTGGACTCTATAAAATAATGCATTATTACACATCTTTGTTAAGTACTCGACTCTGATTGGTCAATTACTGCTCTCTGAGGTCTGTTATTTCTGTACAGCAGACCGTTGCCATGAAGAACAGGCCGTTGCTATGGATGCTGTTCTGATCATAGACTCTGGAGAAGCAATGAAATCATTTTAAAGTCCATAAGAGTGAGTCCATGTGAGACTCTGTCTAGCACCTTTGTTGGACACGTCCAGACATGTTGGACCCACCAGAGCCAGAGGACGGTGACAGGATGGTTTGTTTTTTTTTCCTTCTGTGTCGGGTTGTTGGAACTGAAGTGAGCAGAAGTGAACTGCTGGGCTGATTTGGACTGAGAGAGTCGCTGAGTCACCTGCACTACAGACAGTTTTGAGAGGCTGCAGTCAGACATTCAGTCACTTTATTTTCACATTCTTCAGTGAATATTTTCGTGTGGACCTTGTGCTCGAATCTTTGCTGACATTTTTGAGTATGAATGTTTTTTTTTACAGCATGGCATTTTAACAAAAGAAGGAATCGGAAACATATTCAGACCTCAATGTTATGTTATGTTCAGATGTTACTGACATCAGCTACCACTGCATAAAAGACTGACCAGGAATTTATGTCTTGAGCTTCAGCAATGTGGTGCAGCCTGCAGTATATGAAGGTATGAGTTTTTTTTGTATTTTTCTGTTCATCTGACTTCAAAGGTACATTCTTCTCATAAAAGCTTTCACAAACTGAGATTAGAGCTGCTGTACGTGGTAATGACGGTAATTGAATATTAGCCGTTCTTCTGCTATTTACATTGTCAGTGTCAATGTCAAATCACAGGCAGATGTACGTATTCCCAAATTCAAATATGACTGCACACAAAACACGATGAGGACTTCTTATACAAACTCTGCTCTAAAATCTAAGCTGCCTGAAGACTCAGCAGGTTGACTCAGTGCTTCACCTTGCAGGAGCTACAGCAGCTGAATTTCAACATCAGTGAGAAAGGGCCCAAAAAAAAAAAAAAAAAAAAACTGTATCCAGTGTGGTGTCCCACTCATAAAACCTGCTCTAGTTAAAGCAACCTAACAAAGACAAGCATGTGATTATATTGGTTTACACGTCAGGGGTCACAGGATTTAGGGCATTTGTCAGGCTTGTGGTGCCTGTTGTAGATTTTAGCATTACATTTGTACCAGTACGCTTAGATGCCAACTTGTGTGCATTTTGTATTGTACTCTACTGAGTTAAAGTGACACCGTAGAAAAACTTCACAATATGTCCTGATATGTCCTTTTTTTTTTTTTTCTCCTAAACTTAATTACATCATGGTTTAACTTTAAACCACACTGCACCAAACTTTTAAACACTTAAAATGAAGCGAGATTATATTTAAACCTCTCTTTAAACCTAAATCAAATTTAATTCTTTTTCACCGAAAGTTTGAACTCCAATGTAAAACGTGATCCAGTATTAACTTTAAACTTACACTTGAGGACGTTTATCTTTGAAAATGGCAGCCTTTTTGAGCTGGATTGAGCAAAATAATTAAGTTCTTTGAAGAAAATTAGGGGACAGACTCAACCCAACTGAGTTTTATGATGTATCTCTTCTTTCTTTGACTCCAGTTGATCTGTTAAAACAGTTGCTGCCAAGCAGCCTCTTTTTTCTTTACTGTTTTGCTGTCTGTTTTAAATCTTCTATTATTCGGCCATACTGCTCTCTTAATTTGGTCAACAAGTTTTCTTCTTAAAGGAGGATAAATTAGAGCTTCTCTGCTGAGACATCATGAGCCTGCTAACTAGGCTAACTAACATTTTAGCTAGCTAGCAAACAGTGTAATGTGTCATTAATGTTTTAGCTTGCTAGCAAACTATTGAACATTTTGTTAACGCTAGCTAGCAAACAATGTAATGGTTTCCCCCTTTCTTTTACACGTACTAGGTCCCGACAATTAAACACTTCTTAGCGTATTCATATCACTCTGCCAGTACCTCAGCATATTTTGATCTCGACATGGACTGTTTATCTACATACAACTAAAGACCACTCACATGTGATTGGTGAACTCGGACAACAAACGAAAACCCGAAAGCATCCAATACCAAAATCATGTCCCTTACCTACAGATTCTAGTTTCATGTGCAGATATCTGTTTGTAAAGATTCTACATTCCCTAGAGCCACGGCACTACTGTGGCTCAAATACTACACGCATTTCCCAGTACACAGCGACTGACAGGACAAAGAGGCAAGAAGATTCAAGTTGTTAACATGCTGTACGAGTTTCTGTACGACCAGGACAAACTAGCATGGTACACCCTGCACTTTAGTCTGCTGATCCGCTGAACCTCCTCTGTTCATTTGGTAATCCCGAGAGCTCTTTCCATGATTACGCTATCACAGAGACACCGTCTGTTTCTACTGTGAAACAGGGATTAAAGCCGGCCTCCTTAATTCAGACGGCTCACTAACCACAGTGTACTCACCCCAACCACCAAATGAATAGATGTTCTCCTGAGAATAAAGAGCTGTGCGCAGAAAGACAAAGGAAGGTGAATGAAAGGTAATGGAGAGGAGACAGAGAGGAGGGGAAGAGTGACAGACAGGCAGGAGCTCTCTGTATCAACACACCGGTTTATTTTCCTTGTTTCTTGTGATTTCTACAGTATGTGGACCTCAACTTTCAAGCTCCACTCTTATGATGACTCTGAGATTCATTAGAGATTTAACAGAATTGGCCACAGTCGGCTTGTCAGCACAGCAGACGGAAAATTAGAACAGGCATTCCCTAATCTGCCTTTGATGCAGCCATTTTTAGTCATTAATGTCACACCATGATTGCTATCACGGCATGTGATGTTGCCTCCTCTTATGTTTGGTTTTTGTCACTTTTTAATTCAAGACACTTCCAAAAAATATTTGATGTATGCCTGTCTGGAAGCCCTTTGAAGCAGCACAAATATTAAGCATACAGCAGGTGAAATCAGTCGAATTTATGTGATTAGTGAAGCACGTCCCTGGTAGAAGGAAAGTTGTATTTGCAAATATTTGGGTTAAAAAAAAACCCTCATACTTCTAGGGAGGTATAAAAAGAAAAAAGAGAGGCTGCTGACAGATTTAGGTTGTGATGATTCTAGAGATAGAAGGAGAAAGATGCTCGAGGTTCCTAAATTGCCTCCTGGTATTTTAACATCAATTCTTTCATGATTTGATGTAAGACTTGACACTTAACTGGCCCTCTATTTTTGTAGAGCTTTTCACGAGTATCTCCTTAAACTTGGAAAGGAAAAGGAGAGGATCGTGAGGCCAATATAAAACATTATTGTATAATTTAGGATCCTGTGGCTGTATTACAGAAGCTGTAGATCCTATCTTAACTCTTTGGTAACCGTGGTAATTAGGGTTAGGACCTGGTTTAGGGGAAAAAATACATTACAGATAAACAGTTCCTGTGTCAATGTTCCTATCCTAATTTAAGATAGGAATCTCTATTACACAAGTATTCTAGCCTCCTAAAATCTTAAATAAATTCTCCCAACTTTCACTTTTCCACCAGCAGCAGTAGCTAACTAATAACCAGCTAATGGTAGTGCTCACTAATAGTCACTTTCCTTAATTGATCACTGGTAACATTACAATTAGTTAATCTGTTTAATCTGATCCTATCTCAGACTTTTCCAATCTTCAGACTTTAGATAGCTTAGATACTTTAGATGTTTCTTTCATACGACTGATGCTTTTTCAAGATTGTGGTAATTTTAATATGACCTGATTTAAAATGCCCACGTCTCGGCCAACAGTGCTGTCTTTCAGAGGCTGCAGCGGGGTGAATCTACCATGAAGATAGCAGTATCATATGAAACAAGAAGACCCAAGAAATCCATTGGTACCAATCATGTCACGCTACCCTGCTACCTCTGAAGTTAGGCTAAATACTGGGGAGGGGAAACTGGCATGGCCAATTTCAAAAGAGTCCATTGACCACTCACCTCAAGATATCTGAATAAAAATGGGTACAATGGGTACCCAAGAGGCTCTCCTTTACAACTAATCCCATCGAGCGTGGGCGTTTTTCTTGCATTTTTTAATGTAGTATAAATATGTTATTTTCACCTATTCTATGTGAGTATTTATATATACTGGGGTCCATAAACAGTATTGGATTTGCATAAATTTGGTCTGACTGAAAAGCTGAGACCCTTTTGGAGTTAATGAGCCCAATTTTATTCATGTGCGATAGTGTTAATCCCCATATTAATTGCCATTTCACTGTAGTAAGACCTTTTTTTTTCTAAACTTGACCTTTATGGTAACCTCTAAGATAATCACAGCCTCATGAAACTTCACAACCACAAACTGGAGACCTGGAGTGTTCAGATGATGGAAGGCCTTCCTGGGCATTTCGAGAATAAGCGGGTTTCTGAGCAATTTCCAGAACAGAAGTTTGGTAATAAATGCAGTTCTTACAGAAATCTCCAAATGTCAAAAGTTTTTGATACCAAATCACAGCATGAAGTTTTCTGTGGTGTTCCTCGAGGTCTTGGTGTCTTAAAGTGGTATTTTTAAGGGATCTTTGACCATTTTTAGCAATTCTCAAGTGGTCAGAAATGGTTCAATTTTGCCTCAGATCTGCATTACAAACAGTATCAACCCAAAATACTGCTGCAACAAGTTGCACGGCACAATAGAGCATGGGAATAGCCATCATAGACTTGAAGTATAATGTTTTAAGCCCTTACACATTCTAAACTTTCAAAAGTTGAATAGATTTATGACTAGAAAAACTTTCAGATGATGTATACCACTTCTATGTATCACATACTATTGATCTACTCCCTGAAGATCTCCCGTCCCCCTCTAAAAATGACAAAGATGTGTCTATGATAAGGAGGGGCCGAGTGGGATTTGATTTTATGATGCGGGTGTTACGCCATTAAAGCCTCTGAGGATCCAGAAGCACTGGCCCCACTCGAACAGCGAAAAACACGAAGGAGAACAAAGGATGAGAGTCAAGTAATGCATGAAGTGGAGTGGAGAGTAATGAAAAAATACCGCAGCAAGGCACCAAGATATTCACGGGCTCAGAGAGTGAGGAAAGGCTAAAAATATCAAACAATATCGAGTGTGACCTTTACAAAGAGCCGGAGCATTAACGGATTAAACAAACTCGCGGGTTGAGAATGAGTGACTGCTTGAGACGAGACTACGGCAGACACAAAGAAATCCCAAGGTAGTGGAAGCAGCAGCCCGTGAATTACATTTTTGTTGAACTGAACAGGATCTGTAAATAAGAACACATAACAGAAAAAAAAATCCAATAATGATATATGGGCCTATATTGTCCTTTTTCTTTTATTATACCTTCACTTGTGTTGATATTTTTATTTCAAGTCGGTCATTAGAGAGCTATGATCAAGAAGTGTACTGGCTCATGGCTCTACTCACATGGTTGCAGTTGTATGTACCCAATCTATGTTTGTCCCCTCTGTCATGTTACCTGATGCATTAAAGGTCCAATGTGATTTACGAAGGATTTATGTGTATTTATGTGTTTTTGTTATCTTACAATGGGCTTTTTTTTGTATACAGCATGTTTCTACAGTAACCAAGAACAAACAAACCAAACACTGGCTTCAGATAGGGCCTTCTGCAAGTTTTGCAGCCACCACAGGTGGCGCTTGGAAGGGGAGGGTGAGACGAGCGGTATTCAGTTGATTTCAATCTGCAACCTCACTGCTAGAGGCCGCTAAATCCTACACACTGGTCCTTTTAGGTCTGTCTCACCTGTTGTGTCTTATCTCAGATACGCCTGGCTAAAAAACATTTTAATGAAGGTTATAAGGGACAGTCTGTTTTATATTTTTATTATATTATATGGGGCTGCCTGAATATTTAAGGGAAACATTGCAGCTTAACATTATGTTCAATTAGCAGCTTTACAACAAAAAACATCTACACTTACTTGACAAATTAAGTTATTCTTTGTAACACCACTTCATAACTGGAAGCGAGCAGACTCGAGCTGATGAAGGGTGAAAAAATGTCCAGATAAAACAAGCGTGCTTGTACCGCTTGTGTTTTCTCCCTCCGCAGAGGAGTAAGTTAGGTGTCTAACTTATTTATTCATGAATATGCAAGTTTCTATATAGTTGAAGAGGATAGATTTTCTTATTGTAACTCACAACAGCTCCCTGTTTTCCTTCCCAACCTCGCCCTTTTTGAGGATAGTCGTACAAAAAGGCTGCTCATTAGTCTCTCATCATCTCTGTTGATTGCTTTGATGAGGGGGAACAAAAACTTCAAGGATGTCAGCGTCGATTTTGACCAGATAAAACAGGCTGGAAGTGAATTAAGTGTGCAACACTTTGAGCATTTTTTTCAAACAAGCAACATGTCACTGTGCCTGTTTGCTGATGCATGGAGCACACCCTCAGTGAGAAAAACCGAAGCAATCAGCTGTTTACTCGATCCAATCCCTTCCAGTTAGGAACCAGAGTAATATGTGTTTTTGATTAACTTAATTTGGTACAGAAAACACTGATGGTCACACAAGACCCTGAAGAGACTAGAGCCTTAATCAAACGTCTAGACTGCTCAGCTACACTAACGTGAGACAGAATATTTGTCAAGTAGCTTTGTGAAGGGGGGAACATTTTGACTCGTAAATGCACCTTCATGTTATATTTATATTAAGGGATTATATCTACAGTCGAAAACAAAATCCAGAAAAGCACCCAAGTATCAAAAGTAAGTGGAGTCAAGCTGAGCCGTAATGCACAGTGGAAATGAGAACTCTTTCCAAATTATCTCAGACATGCAGTATTTCTGGCATTTCTGCACTGCAATTTCCTGTTACTTATATCCTGACATATACACTGATATTAGGTGAGGCTGTGGCTCAGGAGGTAGAGTGGGTCATCCATTAATCAAACAGTCGGTAGCTGGATCCCCGGCTCCTCAAGTACGCATGTGAAAGTGTCCTTGGGCAAGATACTGAACTCCAAACAGCATCATTGGTATGTGAACGTGTGTGTGACTGTTTCAGCATAGAGTCGACATTTTGGAGGAGAAAAATCATTAAAAAAAAACCTCAATCAGACACTCTGTACGTTAGAAAGAACATAACTATGGAATAAACAAGTGGGCTTCATGTGACTAAGGCTGTTTGTTCAGACAGTTGGGGGATTATGTGCCCCTATAAACTATTTAAGGGTCAGTGCACTCAAATTATATATGTGCTTTCTCACTCAACTCAAGCGGTATCAAGCCCTAATTAGTGTGGTGTTATTTATCCAGAGTTTGAGAACATGAATTACTGGGCTGACCAGACACAGAACCAGGGTCCCATGGGGTTTGCATTTGGCCCCTAAAGCCAGAGTTAAAGAGCCCAGTGCAAAGTAAGGATGTTTTTCTTCTCTTTTTTTCCCCCCTGATCCCAGCTGAAGACTAATATTAAGTATCTTGACTATTTTAAGGTCGGATGTTGTCTTTCATGTTTTTAACCTGCATATTACGGTTCATAACTCGACTGCAGCAGGTCAGCAACACTTTCCAGCTGTATTTAACCTGCAAAATGTCACTTAGATGCAAAACCGCTACAAACAACCACTGCTGTGTTCAAGGGGTGACCTTTTACGTGTCTGTGCCCAGGGGGACTGTTGTGTCATGAGCCGTCTACGGTGAAAGATATTTGTCTGATTTCTACCTTCGCACCATGAAATGGACATGACAGGAGTATTTTTTTTTTTTTTAAATAGCTTTAAAACAGCAAATTCCCTTTGGAGAAACAGTGTCCCAATTACTCTGGATAATCCACAGACCTCACTGTGAACAGCTTTCATTTGGAACTACTTTCAACCGAAAAAATAGTCCTTATGAAAACAGTTGACAGTGTGTTCTGTGGATTATCCGGGGGAACTGGGACACTGTTTCTGGAAAAAAAAACAAAAAATGTTTTGTAATCTTTTTTTCTAATTTGGATGAACCAACACTGGTACAGTTTTTTAACTGCCAAGGAACCCCATCACATCACGACAGGGTGCAGCTGCAGTCATGTACTGTACACGCCCCATGTTCACCAACTAACTGAATTAATAACTGTCATATGAGTACGTCAACTCATTCACATGTGATTTAAAACATCAAGTTATTGCCACCTCTTCATTATGATTACACAGTGCTCTGTGCCTGGTGGCGTAAAACCACTTGGGTTAAGGCTGTCCTTAAATTTTAATCTCTGGATGTTGTAGTAAGAAACGAGTTGCATAAAGTCACCATAAGAATTAATCTTATTTGCCTCGTGTTTTCCCTTACCTACTTACATTTTCCTTTATGTGTTGCTGTCCTTTGTAATAATTTTCCTCAGGATGTTTTTTAGGAACCCATGACAGTCCCTTAAAAGTAGAGCCTGTCTGATTGGGGACTTTTGGGACCGAATTCACAGATTACTGATATGGTGGCTGATATAGTGAATTTTTGAGCTGGAATAAAAATAGACTTGTTCTTTGTAGTTTGTGCAACAATTTTGCACCGATATGATAATACAAATAAGGCTGTTTTCTTAAACAAATAATTTTGTTGAAGAGTATTACATATGCCAACCAATTGTAGACATGAACACGGAGAAAATAAAGAAAAACTACAAAGAAAATAAAAAGCTACACAAACATTAGTACTGTTGAGTATTTAGTTTCCAGCAGAAAAAGAAAGTAGTTCCAGTAGATTCTACTAAAGACAAAGTATTTCCTACATAATACGGCTCACAACAAGCTGTGGATTATCTTAAGTAACTTGTTTTGAATTTTTTTTAAGTGTGTTTGTTGTTTTTGGTGCTTTGAGGAGCACAAGCCAAGCCAACACTCTGCAACTCACACCAGAACAGTATAGATGGATAAACAGGACTACAGGCCAGGGGAAAATATGTTTTGTTTTGTTTTTTAGGTGAACCGTCCCTTTTGGTTTTTGCAATGGTGTCCAGCTATAGTAGACTGATAGAGGGGCAACATAGCTCAACATTTCATAACAATAGCACCAAAAGCACCAACACAAGAAGCTGATAGACATATTGGGAACAAAACCGGATATTGATCTATCACGCCTGCAGCCATTTTTCAAAATGGGCTCCAGTGATTGGTTAAACTTTGCTATTCCATTACACCCACGTGCAGTAACAGACATATTTCAGATCATAGTAACCTTGACAAATAAAATACTCGCTCAATATTTTTAATTCACTCAAAAGTTTTTTTTAAATCTTAATTTCAGTGTAATTTAATTATACATTGCTGTGAACAGTTCTCATAGTATTATTTTGCCAGATGGTAGATATTAAAGCCACCAGTGATTTTTTTAAAATTAGGAAAGTATGTAATGTAAGTAAATCATGTTGGTAATTATATTAATTATATGAATTAAGCTATATATGTGCCAATTTGTCACTTTTATCACAAAATGAACAGTAGGTTAAGTTTGCTGCCCACTCTGAGGGAATGTGAGTAAATTAAAAAGTCAATCAAACAACCTCATCGGGGAATTAGTCATGTGAAACAATATATCAGAGTATCCAGGCGTTCAGCACCACTTCATAATAAAAAAGACCAAATCTATTTTTAAGTGTAAAAGCTCTCTGAGGCTTTGGCCATTAAGACACTATTTAATGCTGAGATAAACTCTAATAGATTCATTTAGAGGCGGTCGACTCGACTGTGTGAAAACTCTATCAGTTCACACCTCAAAACAGTCAATTTCATTCTTTGAGGTTTTTGAATAATAACACTTCAAAGGTCTGTGGACGTTAACAGAGACTTTGAGCTGGGGGGCTTTAACACTGGATTGAGCTGAGAAGTTGCAGAGCCCTCCAAGGATAATGCTCGGTCACGGTCAATATTGTGAGCCGGATGACCTGTGAGTGTGTGTGTGTGCGCGTGTATTCTAGTAACTGTGGGAAACAAAAATAGGGAAACACAAAGACTTCCATTTCCCATCCATTCTTAATTTCACACTCTCTCTTTGTTAGAAGACAAGATAAAGACAGTGGGTGTTACTCTGTCAAATACAATCTCACACACATGAACACACACACACCCAGAAGAACACACACACACACACTTACCTGAGTGTTTCAGTCCATTTGAGCTCCAGCTCCAGAGCCATCTTGTCCATCTTATGTTTTTCTTCTTCTTTGGTGGTGATGAGTTTGGCTTCATGTTGGCGCTTTTGGGTTTCCAGCTCTCCCTGTGAAACAGACAGACAGTCAGCCAAACTCGGACAGACAGAGACGGACAGACAGACAGATAGCTGTTGATGGCTGTTAGTGTGCCATCATTGTCTAAAAGCCGCTGAGAGGTTTTTCTGCCCCGACAAGAATCCAGTTCTTCGGGCGACTCTGAAAACTTTTGGGTTTTTATTGTAGCGTGAAAAAAGGTTAAAGCCTTTTTGGAGTGACATTGCTAACAGTCATCGCAAAATGCTGGCTACGGGCTGTGCCAATCCAAAAACAGTGGTGACATGAAAGCCCTTCAAATATTCATTCTGGTCAAACCCAAGTCTGCTTTATAGGACTGAAATGACTCAGAGATTAACTGAAGAGTGCAATGTGGAGACAACATTTCTTTAAACCAATCACAGTCGTCGTGGGCCAGGCTGCAGCAACAATGCCCCTGCAAAGTAGTGATGGGAAGTAACCAGTTTTGGTGGACCATTTGCACGTGGGGAGAAGTGAGTCCTGGCATTTAAATCCCCGCAAAAGAAAAGGTACTAGCCTGTTCATGTTCATACATTAGGGTAACTTGCCAGTTTCAGCTTGTAGAAGAATGCTGGCTGAAGTAGTCAGGCTTATTTCAACAGCTCATTTATTATGACTGTCATTTACTGACATTTTATAGATCAAATAAGTCACAAATTACTCGAAAAGAAGATTAGGATGACTTTTTAATGAGAACAATAATCATTATTTTCGCTCAATTATATTGTGTCAAAAATAGGTCAGTGGATAGTGGAATCAGTCCACTGTGTGTGTGTGTGTGTGTGTGTGTGTGTGTGTGTGTGTGTGTGTGTGTGTGTGTGATTTTTTTTTAGACGTTAGGACAATCTGTTTGACTGCTCCTCACTATTTTAGTATTTATTCATCTATTATTCCTGTTTTAGGAGCATTCTTTGGACACGGCTGTTTAAGGTCGTCTTTGTGAGTTGTAAACAAACCAACAAGTCAACGGTTTGCAAAGCTGGAGTAGACAGGCGTGCACAAAAGCTCAAATTTCTGGTCAGAAGGAGAAACACCACTACTTTTAAACATTATGAAAGACTTGAACATCAACAGGTTTAACCCTTTTTTGGATATGCATAAATATCCAACGCTGACCTTTTCAAGAAAATGGTGGAACAAATTAAATAGGGAGACTGTGATTTTTACGGACGAACAAGTCTGCCACCAGTCGAAGTCTTTAAAAAAACAACAACAACATTTTGATGCCAAGACGCAAAATGGCTCAAGTGGCCGTTCCACTTTTCCATAATCAGAGTATACACAGCAGCATGTAAACAGGATTATTAACTGTCATTAGCCATGTAAACAGCTTAATAGGAATATTGCCTTTTTTGGAATAAGCCCAGAAACTGCAATATTTTGTGCATGTAAACATAGTCAAAATACTCCTTACAGGAACAGAATAAATGAATGTGTGAGTTTGTCAGTGCTGACCTGCAGTGCAGTCAGCAGGTTGCTGGTCTCTCTCAGTCGGGCCCTGGTAGCATCCAGTTCCTCCAGCAGTTTGTCCTGCGCCTCCTTCAGCGTGGAGATCTGCCCCTCGGCCGTCCCGATGTCCTGCTCCCCCTGCTGCACCTCCTCCTGCAGCCGAGTCACCTGCGGGCAGGAGAGACAGAGAGACACAGGGAGGCTGAACAACATTCACAACCTCGACTCA
This sequence comes from Lutjanus campechanus, assembly GCA_027495735.1. NCBI lineage: Eukaryota > Metazoa > Chordata > Actinopteri > Lutjaniformes > Lutjanidae > Lutjanus > Lutjanus campechanus. Next base: position 33,909 of record JAJHUR010096350.1, read on the forward strand.
GTTGCACTTCAGGCTGTATCTCAGCGTGGCAGCAACCTTGAAACTACATCAGCATTTTATGCTCAGCGAGGTGGAATTTCCATCAAAAATACATTCAATAACCATTCCTGTTTCTGATTTTTAAATGAGCCAGGCCCATAAACTTTTCGCCAACGTGGCAACATCGTTTTGCAGTGCATCAGATATTAATTTACCTCAATGTTAAAAGCAAAGTATAACTTGGAAAATGTGTGCACGGAGCGTATAAACAACAGCCATAAACACAGTGTGGCAGTGGGTTTATCCACAGGCAATCTCAATATTTGTAACCAAGGCTAATGACACTTGACTGAACCAGGGACTGAATTAAATAAACCTTTATTAGAGAAGAAATAGTCTTCTTTCTCTCTTTTAAACTGTTTTAACACATGGACCACAATTCAATATATTCAGGCCGATACACTCTATAAGTCTGAATACTGAATACTGAATACTCATTATTAATGAATGAAAAGGTACATCGAAAGGCTAAGAGTAACACATAACAGGAACAGAAGCATCAGAACTCCACATGGTGTTGGCAAAAGTCTCTGCTGTTTGGAGCAGTTATACAAGTTTGGACTCTGTGTAAAATGGAAATAAAAACAGAAAGCAATGATCTGCAAAAAAAAAAATCTATCCAAATTTAATTGAATACAGTACAAAGACAAAACACTACATGTTCAACCTGATAAACTTCACTGTGTTTTGTAAATATACACTCATTTTGAATTTGGCGCCTGCAACATGTTCCACAGGAGCTGTGACAGGAGCATGTTTACCACTGAGATGCACCAGCTTTTCTTTTAACCACACTAAGTATACGTTAGGAACTGAGGACACTAATTGTTGAAGTTCTGAAAGTGAAATCATTTCTCGTTCTTGCTCCACTGAGACTGAGCTGAGGGTTTAAAAGGATAACTGTTATCAATGATATAATTATGAAGCTATAAACCACTTAGATCCTCTGCAACATTTGGTTTTATACAGTTTATTTATCCGATAAGAAAGATGGGAGCCGCACACTCATTTGGAAGTGACTCTCATCTCATTTTTCGGCTGGTAATATGACTGGAAAATACTGTTAACTTCATCTTTCAAATGGTAAACACTATTTCACATTCAAGTCACACATATTATTAAAGAACTGAGGACTCAGACTCCAGTTCCTATAACTTTTGGAGGTGACTTTACCAACAAGAAGTTAGAGTGTAGCAAGTTAGACATTCATTACATACAGCGCAAAGGAAATCACCAGTTTACAAAACAATCTCTCAATTTAGTAGCTGCTCTGGAACTTTCAATCACGTCACATTATCTTCATCAACAGACAGTCGACGATGAACGTTAAGACTCAACTTTTAAGCAAACATGGATGACAGGTAATTAAGTAGTAAGTAAAACTGAAATTTGAAGATTGATGAAGATTGTTTAGTGTGATCTAAAGCACAACAACAGTTACTACATCAGCCGTGGGGGTTTTCCAAGATCGCGAGAGAACTTTGAACCTCAAAATTAGCAGCTTTTTTGATTGTGGTTTCCAATAAATGCAATACATGTTTAATTACTAAAACTACTGTTTCTGAATGTGTCGTTGATAAGAAAGCAACCAAAGACAGCTGAACTGGTTTTAAACATGACTGAACACATTAAGACTGGATTACACCAACAAACATGAATTTAATCTGAGACTAGTTCTAATCAGGGTTTAGCAAAACTAGGTTTAAAACGCATATTTAAAGGTAAACAGAGCTCTGTTGCACAACTGAGAACTAATCTCCGCTAAGTAAACCCAAGTCTATTCATGTAAACGGAAATTAAAGTTTTCTGTTTAGTAAGTATGGAGATGCTGGCTTACCCAAATTAAAATAATTGAATGAACAAAAAAATTGCATCTGTCATGACCTAGTAAGTA
>JAJHUR010096351.1:0-15618 GCA_027495735.1 Lutjanus campechanus
TTAATCCAAAATAGATCCATGAAAACCAGTCTGAAAGGGGACATAAACTAATCACAGCCTAATTCTGGAACAAAGGTCAGTAAAAGTGTTAGAAGCATTCCTAACAACAGTAATTCAAATAGAGATGAATAACTGAAAATGAAACCAGTTCCACAGAATTACTGTCATGGTGAGTCAGTGTTTAGACCATCATGGTACGCTATAATGATCCAAAAAAGAAAACTGAGTGATTCTTGGATCATTTATTTCCTGTTTAGAATGAAAACAGAATGGTTGCTGTTGTTGCAGTTGATTGAATAAGACGCTAAAACTCACAGAAGCACATCCTGGATCCAATAACATGTCACCATGACCTGATACTAACCACACTGCTGTTTCACTGGACTTTGATCTGCTGATCTGTGGCAGCAGTTCAGTGGGAAAATGTTCAGAATACACAGAAAGAAACTGCATCTGCTGGAAGCATGTCTGTTCACCACCACGAGTCAAACCTCAGTTTACACGTCGCTGGTGTTGTTCAGTCATTCAGGTGTGGAATTTAGTCAGTAACCTTAGAAATATTTAGCAAGAGTAGGCATGTACTCCACAGAGAGGTGAGCAGTGTCAGTTCTCTATCATCTCTCTACTTCTTACAGAAATCTGCTGTGATTCCCACAGTCACCTCTGACAGTTCCAACAACATATTCAGATCCTACACACTGTGGCTTTCATGCTGACACACATGCATACTGCCGCTGAGAAGCATGGAAAAAGACATAATGGCTCAGTTTATCATTTTCAATATTCAGTCCCTCCAGGAAGTTGCAATCACAACATGTCAGACAAATTCAGTCAGTCCCTGTGAATTCTGCACGACAGTTTTGTCCAAAATCATCTCAATCATCATAGCTCTCCACGAGTTCTACCAATAACAGCAGTCCCCCGTGCAAACATCGTACATGTACGTACGTTTCACAGGTTCAGAAAAAAAAACAGGTTTGTCATTGTTATTGACATTTATCAATGCTCCGCCCACTTTTACAGTATTTTATAATTTTGTACTTGTTATTTTGACTGAGATTGAGCTCCAAAGAGTTTTTGTAATCATGAGTCTTTTTGGTAATATTAATTAGAACTTTAATGAATTATACAAAAAAAAGTACAACTCTCTTTAACAGTTTTCACTTGCTCCTGCAATTTAATTGCCAAAAAATGCCTCCAAACACTGGAACAAAAGCTGCTGTGAAATCAGCAACAATCCCAAAGACAGCCCAGAAAATCCTGGAGGGACTGAATGTTGTTTCAGTATTAATACCAAATCATATTTTCACTGCCTTACTTTTTCTTCAAAATTGTTTTTTTTTAAATTCATTTAAGGAGCCATGCTGGCAGTGCCTATATGTACCAGGATGGACTGCTTCTCCTGCCTGCATGTTACCATGTATCAGCCTGTGGTTATTACTTTGTCAACCAAAACTTTATATGTACATATAGATATAGATATAGATATAGATATTTAGACTTTTTAGAGACTATTTAGACTTTTAAAAATAATTTTATGACTAACCACAGGGATATTTTTTGTGTCAGTGGTGGAAATGGTCTTCCATACAAGTGAGATTCACAAAGAGACAGAAATAGAGGGAGAGCATGAGAACCTATTCAGAGTGATTCTGAGATCTCAGGGTCAGGTCGCTGACTCATCATCCACGCAGGAGGGTGTGTGAATCATCCTCATTGCACTTCCTGTTTCTCTGGATACTGGGATGGAGGGGACTTCTGTGTGTGTGTGTGTGTGTGTGTGTGTGTGTGTGTGCGTGCGTGCGTGCATGTGAGAGCATGTATGTGAGAGAGGGTGACCTCAGTCTGGCCTCAGTAGCTGTGTTTCATTTCTCTGTAGAGACTTGGTGAGAGACAGAGCAGAGAACAGACAGAGGTGCATTCATCATCCACTCAGCACTCACACCAGAAGCAGAGCTGGTTGGCAGCGGCTCTGGAGTGTGTGCACATACAGTAACACTCTGACTGACACTAGAAACCCAAAGGGACAGTAACACAGAGAAGGAGATAAGGCACATACAGTATATCTGAACTGCAGGAGTCCATGTCAGAGTAACCCAGCAGCTCGAGCAACTGTTACGATACGATAATAAAAACAAAAGATGATAGGAGTTGTTATTTACTCACTGATGTCAGACACCAAACAACAGATGATTCTGGTTGTAACTGTGAAATTATCAAAATATAATAATGAGGCTCTGGGATCTGCTTCACTGTGATTGAAAGACGTGTAAAGGAGCAGCAGAGAGCAGCAGCATGCTGGGAAAAACTGCAGAAAGATGTCAAAGGATGGCATGATGTAATGGTGATGTTTCAAGTGTTTCAATATGAATATTTGTTGAACTTTTGTTTACTTTTCATTTATTGGAAGACAAGAACAATTAAGAGGTTAAAGACAGTGTTTCAAATAGTATTAAATGAACTCTCTCTTTGTACAAGAAAGGAGTGCAGCATGGTTACAGTTTACCAGCACTGGGAATGTTTTATTTATTTATTTGTTTGCAATTAATGTTTTTTTTTTGTTATTGAGATAATTTCATAAATCATTCATCATCCTGATTTACAACATGGGCCTTTTACAGCATGACTCTTATTGTTTTTGTATACAGTCAACTATAAAGACAAGAAAAAGAATCAAAGCCAGACAAAAAGAAGATGAAACAAAAAAAGAGAAAGAGGATAAAAAGAAAATTGAAAACAGAAATAATTCAGACAGACTGGAATAATCTTCCATTAATTCACTTTAGACGACTGATGGGGAAATTATTTTGTCCCATGTTTACACCCAAGAAATACATGACAAAATAAAATAACCAGGTTCTATGATAGAGTACTGGACCCAGTATGACTGGAATCTACTTACTCACAGCTTTAAAGAAAGTCTTCCATAACATAAATATCCCTAATAATGTCAATAAATTCTTGTAGTGATTTGGCCTGTAACCATCTTCTAGTTATGAGGCCAAAATTATTAAATAATAAATAAATACTTCTTAAAATCATGTTTTAGGTAATTGACAGAAGTATAATACATCAAAAGTGAATGGAATCTTAAAATCAAGCACAGTCTCTATTACCATTTGTACAAAAGAATGAATTATATTTGCAGTCCAAAAAAATATAATGATTAACATCCACACAGCTGCATTGTCTCCAGCACTTTGAATCTAAGGTAGAATGTTGTTTTTTTCTGTGATGGTGTAATAAAAAAAACATCACATTCTGGGAATGTGAATGTTTTAGATTGAAAATAATTTACTATCTGGTTGCCTGTTTGTTGTCCTCTGTTAATGTGGTCAAGATCATAATTTAAATCAGTTTGAAATAAATATTCACTGACATTACAGAGTGAATTAACAGCAGGCTGAAAGCCATCAGTGCTTCACTGACTGATTCAAAGTTTTAAATGTGTTGGTGTCAGTTTGGTACGGTCTCATACAGTATGTGTTTGTAGCCACACCCAGCAGTGATGTCACAGCGTCCAGAGCACACCTGCTGCAATACTGCTGCAGGGTGACAAGGTAAACTACTTTAAACAGCTGCTTTTCTAACATGATCAGTGTGTTTCAGATTGATTGTGATAGGTTGCTAATAGGGCTGCACAACTAGTTGAAATTTTATTGAACTTGCTTTCTGCAATTTTCAAATCGGAGGAGGTGCAGTATTTGTTATGTGTCAAAAAAAACTTTTAAATGAATGAATGTGGTGAGACAGAGACGTCCTGTCCTACACATCAGATCATATAGACGTATATCAGACAGACACAGATAAAATCCACCGTAGATATCCACACCATTTAACATGTTTTTCAATCAAAATAAGAATAAGGATTAAAAATGATCACTACATCATATATCACAAATCATATCACAATTTCAGTATCAGCAATTACATATTTTTTTCAAAATAGTCACTAAGGGTGAAACATTAGTAAAGTATATCATGGTTTCCTGCTGTGAAACAGCTGGCCACATGTTACAGAGTCTCTTATTCTCAGTATCAGCAGTTACACTGGACAGTGATGGAGCCGTTCACATGTAGCATATCATTGGTTGAGCCAGGTGATGTATTTGTCGGTTGACCTGCTGTTGGCCTATCACAGCTTGTTATCATCATATATGCTGCTCAGTATTGGTCGAGCTCTAATCATTAGCCAGCTTGTCATGCAGCAATCCCATATTGATTGTTTCAAAAGTTTAAGTGCTGGACACAAAATGTCTGCTGCTTCACTGAGACGTCCTCTCTCAGTGGTTTTGAAGTTTCCACATCACACTGTAAATGACACACTGGACCACGACTGGCTCCAAACTAATTGTGATGTCACTAAGTCTTACTGGTATGTTAAACTGAGATTTGAGGTTAGCAAATCTCAGCAGAGGAAAATGAAAACAGACTTCTTTTGTCAAATTCTGCACACGCGTACATCATTCTGCAAAGAGAAGCTGAAACATGCGAGGGACGAAATTAGAGACAAACACGTTATCAGTCAGGACAAGGAAAGAAATCTGACATTTGGTCACAAAGAAACTGAATATCACAGGATTGTGGAGGAGTGTCCGAGTGTTAGCGCAGCCAGTGAATGTGATGGAGTGAGTATATTAGGGTCGAGTGTCTCTCTCTGTCTCGTTCTCAGCCCACTCTGAAGACATGAACAGGCCTTCAGTGCACTGAAATAAAAGTCCAACTATAAATCTGGAAGCCAATTACATGGCCTCATTTAAATGGGCAGTGCTTTGTGCTTAGGTTGGTGTGTGTTTGTGTGTGTGTGTGTGGAGCTGGCATGGGGCCAGTACAGGCTGTACCAGTCTGTGATAGTTGGGGTGGAACTCAGACACACAGAGAGGGAGGAGAGCAGGCCGAGCTCAGATGTGGACGACAAATATTGGTTTAGTTTCAAAGAGTTCCAGGGAGACTGAGGGAGGTGTTTCTGTTTGCACGCTGGGTTTCCACACAGATGGTCGAGTCTGTGCGCTTGTGTGTTGGTCGAATTCAACCAAAATGGAGTCCTGATAGGAACTGTATTTTCTGTTTTTATTGTTAAATGTACCCATGTCCTGCTGCCATGTGTGTACTGTGTGTGAACTAGCTGTTGCTGTGCAGTGACCTCCATTCTCCTCGCCAACTCATGGAAAAACATCCCTTGTAAATATGAAATACACTCACACTTATTAACTTTATTTATTGTTTTATGCTGGTTTGTCCCAGACTTGATCCATGATCAAACAGTAAGAGCAGTTCTGTGTCCTTGTACTTTGCCCCCTCTCTGGCTGCATGGTAACACATGTAACAGCATGTCATTTATGAAAATGAATGATAATAGGGCTAAGTGCTCTAGCTGCCAGCCCAATTATGTGCACAGCTGCGGCTGGGATTTTGCAGTTTTTCCTCACATGTAAGGACAGACACACTTTGCATGGCTCAGCACAAGAGTGTTTACCGTAGCTGCTGTGTTCCAGTTCCATACTACAGACTCATTCCAAGCAGCTTTTGACTATGTTCTATTCACACTGGAAAGTACAGTATGTTTACTAAATGTGCTTTATTTTTGAGCATGCTCAGCTGTTGATGGGCAACATTGGCCCTTAATGTATGTACATGTATTTACAAATAGTCCTTAAGTATGTACAAAGTAAGCAGAGGAGCTCCTCATAGCTGCAAGGAATTAAAACACCTTGCCTGCGCTGAAGCAGCTCCAGGATCATCTTGGAAAATAAATATTAAATCTTTAAAAAAAACATTTTGCTTTTGAGACCAATCATGTGACTATAACAGGAGAATCTATGGTTTAAATCCCATTTTCTAGCAGCAGTCAGTGTTGGTTTATTTCTCGAACCATAAGCAAGTAGCTTTTGTGCTTAAATCTAATAAAACCTTAACAGGCAGTAGATCAGAAAACAGCTTGTGACACAACACACAAGACAAAGTTAGTCATCTCCTTTCTCAGTTAATCAATTTAGTTGCTTGGTCTGTAAAATGTCAGAAAATGGTGAAAAATGTTGATATGGTGTTTCCCAAAGTACAAGATGACGTCCGCAGATGTCCACAATGTTTTGTCCTCAATCCAAAGATATCATGTTTACTTTCATAACTTTACTTTCATCATCAGTTATTAAAATAGTTGGTGATTGATTTAATAATTAATTAATAATGCATAAGCTGACATCAAAATCAACATGTCCTTGTACCTAAACAACAGAATTGGTCAATTCCTAATGACTCATAAAATGACACACAGCATATTACTGGTGGAGAGTACAAACGACAGACATACTGGACTTTTAATTACCTGTTGTACCCGGCACGTGAAGGATAAACACATTGTTTAATGTGAAGTGGCATCGGTTTGGTTAGGTTTAGGAAAAGATCATGGTCTGGGTTATAATAAGTGTGTAAGATATGTCACACATAACTTAAATAACTTAGTTTCACCTGGGACACAAACCCCAGTATCCTGGATTAAAGTCCTGTTTTTGACCCATCTGTCCACCGACTTCCCGCCTATGCGGACTTTCTTTCTGGTGAGGACGGGTTGGAAACATCATGGACCACAGGTTTCTGAGGAAATCCTAGTATGGTTTGGAAGAAACCACAGAGGAGAAATTATCCATGCACAAAATACGGCATTCCAGGATCCAAAACTTCAGGCAGCAGTCAGGAAGTTTTGAAATTAAAGCAACTTTCCCCATTGTATGCTGGGAAACCATCAGATTTCTGGCTTATTGCCAAAACAACTGTCATGAATTTCTCTCATGCTCACAAATTTGAACTTATTTGCTGAATTGAAGTTCTGACTGTGTCAGTCATGTGATAAACCAGTACAGGGACCAACAAATGCTCAACAAATCTGATAGGAGAGTGTACATGTCCCTCCAACGTTCTAACAGTACAGACAGGAAACTTTGAATAGACAGCTGTGAACCACACAATGAGCTGTTTTGTCTTCCTGCTCTGTTGTACACTATGTCTCCGCAGTTCTTCTTGTTCTACGTAGAAAGAACCCACAGAATGACAAATATCTCACAAACCAGCCTTGGGGACAACATGTTTTACTGCTGTCTTGTTTCGTCAAAGCTACATGTAACAGCAAAAAGGGAACATCAACCAATTCAAGTATTTCTTCAATATTTCTCACATATTTCTGTCTCTCCTTCTTCTGCAGAACGTGCTGGCGAAGGCGTTGTATGACAATGTGGCGGAGTCCCCGGACGAGCTGTCCTTCCGCAAGGGCGATATCATGACGGTCTTGGAGCGTGACACGCAGGGATTGGACGGCTGGTGGCTCTGCTCCCTCCACGGTCGCCAAGGCATTGTTCCCGGCAACCGCCTCAAGATCCTGGTCGGCATGTACGACAGCAAGCAGCAGCAACAGGCCGTGCCTTCCACGCCAGATCCAGCCGCTTCATGTCCGCGGCCTCTCCTCCCTCAGAGCGCTTACGCCAAACCAGCACTTGCTCCATTACCTGCTGCCATCGCCACTTCCTCCTCCGGGTTTGCCAACAAGCCCCTCCCCTCAGCTCAGTACACGTCTATGCACCCGGCCTATTCCACCCCCAGCCCCGCACAGCCCAACCCTGACTCGGTCTACATGATGCCCCCCTCCCACGGCCCCAAACCAAGTCCCCAGAGTCTGTACCAGGTCCCCTCTGGCCCAAGTGGACCCCCTCCACAGGCCCAGCCCGGACCTCCCAGCAAGGCCCCGGCTCTAGCCCAGAGACAGTATCAGCTACCTGGGCAGGACATCTACCAGGTGCCCCCTTCTGTAGGACCAGGGCCAGGCCAGGGAGCAGCCCCAGCCGGGGGCACAGGAGCTGGACAGGATGTGTACCAGGTGCCCCCCTCACTGGAGAAGAGGAACTGGGAGGGTAGCAACAAGCCGCTGGGCAAGGTAAGGAAGAATAAATACTGTTAGTTTACAGAAGCTGAACAGAAAGGAGGAGAGGATGAAAGCACGGAAGAAGAAAGTTAATGAAACAGAATATATTGCTGATGTCATTTTAAAAATGAAAAATCTTGAAGCAACAGATGAGTACAGAACACTACATTTCATTGTTCCAGACCTGAGGTGTGGGTTTATCAGGCACACATACACACACACACACACACACACACACACACACACACACACACACACACACACACACACACACACACACACACACACACACACACACACACACACTTCCTGCTATTGTCACTGTTTGTGTTTGCTGGTAAATGTGTGTCTATTTTTTGTCAAACCAAAAGCTCAAGGTTGTTCTTTGTGCTGTGTGATAAGGTTTGCAGATATTTGACTGCTTGGATATCAGCCAGTCAGTATCATGTGCAGACGTGTATCACAGAGTGTGTCTGTGGGTGTGGTCTGTCATCCTGATAGTGTAGCTAACTCTACATTGACCTTTTTTGTTGTTTTTTCCTGCTATTGTCACTGTTTGTGTTTGCTGGTAAATGTGTGTCTATTTTTTGTCAAACCAAAAGCTCAAGGTTGTTCTTTGTGCTGTGTGATAAGGTTTGCAGATATTTGACTGCTTGGATATCAGCCAGTCAGTATCATGTGCAGACGTGTATCACAGAGTGTGTCTGTGGGTGTGGTCTGTCATCCTGATAGTGTAGCTAACTCTACATTGACCTTTTTTGTTTTTTTTAAAATTCTGGGTCCTAGTGGAAAGTTTCTGGTCAATTTTCAAACCTTGGCTGATTGCAAAATGGCACCTTAGTCCAAAAATCTTATTTTTAGGTGGGACTTTTAACTGAAGACAAGCTTGAAGAGGTTTCAGTTGAGCAGCCGTAAAGCAGTCAATACATCTCTGGGATAAACACACTCTTTCCTTAAATTCTTCACAATAAAAGTCCCTTGTTGTCTCACTATTTAAATGATTTTATTATGAAGCAGCACAAACAGGAAATGTTTTCATTTGAGGGTTTCATCAGCAGTAATTTAACCCAACTCCAACGCAGCAGAAAGTGAATATGAAACAGTAAAATGATGCAGATACCTGAAAGTCCAAAGATTCTGTTAGAAGCTACAAAAGTACTGAGAGCTGAACGTAAAGTGACTTTGAGAAACATCTTCCTCTCTGCTCTCCTGCACACGCATGAGCTGCATATCACAGCACTCGCTTGTTTGAGGGGGAGAGAGGAAGCTCGACACAGGTTGGGTCCATCTCGGGCACGGCGCGGCTCGATAAAAGTGCTAATCAGCGCTGCACAGTTTGATTCGGCTCGACCAAAAGCACCAGAGGAAAAGCCCCATTAGAGTTCAGTCATAGGCAATGCAAAGGTAGTTCATTAGGCCTTTTACAAAGAGTATAAAGTGCTGAAATTCGCATAACACATTACACAGTAATACAGAAAAGGTGGTTAACCTGCTGCCATTTCAGACATGAGATACGTAACATTGCTGGATTAGTCAAGCTGTTAAAGTAATGGCCTTTTGTCATTCAGACATACAGTAAGTATGATGGCTTCATTCAGACATGACAGGATCTCCCCAATAACGTAAAATTGTCTTATTCACAGTGTGTCACAGTTTATTAAAATTATATTAGTTTCTTTGAGCAAAAGGAGATGATACTGCTGTCATAAATTTATGACAGTGATCGTAATCAGGTGAACACAAAGTGCATGTAATTTTCCTCTGTGTATTTATGCAGCCTGCAGCTTTTAGCTTGATCTGACAGCATTCAGCTCAGACGCTCGAAGTGACTTAAGTCCTTATTCAGACATGACCGATGTTAAATTGCTATGTACAGTTTTAACAGACCCATGCCAGCCAATCGGAAGTTAGTATTATCTGTGGTGTTGAGAAAGAAAAGGAAAATAACAATTAGACCATCCCTAACAAACCATGAAAAACTACTAAATGAATTGTCCTCGTGATAGAATCCCACAGTGGCTTTTACCTTAATGATTGTAAGTCTTCACACTCCACATCACAGAGCCCCGCTGGACTGAGACAACCTGCTCAACAGTTCCACCTGATGAGACAGAGCAGACAGAGAGGAATACAAAGCAGCTGAGAGACACAAGAGGTAGAGACAGCGCGGATAACAAAAGAAAAAAACGCTAAAGAGTGTGCCAGGCTTGCTCTAGTGCAGTGAGCCATATGTGTAAGCACCACTGTGAGCAGGAGTGTTATGTTGCGTGTGTGTGTGTGTGTGTGTGTATGTGTGTGTTGGTGATGATAGTGAAGTTGGGTCCAGCTGCTCCCTGCTCCTGACCACATGACCTCATCTGTGTTGCTTGGCCCGTCTCTAACTCCTTCATAATAAATTCATATGCAGGACCTGAAATATAACAGCCAGTGAACTGCTGCATCATGGGAGCATCAGACAATGTGTCGTCCGCCGAGTTGAAAAAGCCCAACTCTACTTTGTAGAACAGCTAGATGTGAGGGTGGGGGGAGATGCTGGCTGTCTCATAGTATCTGTGACAGGGGCGGAGCCAAAAGTCTTGATGGGGGAGGGGCTCTGTTTACTTCTGCTGACTACAGAGCTGACTACTTTTGTCAGCACTGTTATGATCTGGGTTTAGAACAAAACTCCTCCCGTGATGACCAGAAAAGAATTCAGGCCTTACTGAAAACATTCTGGGCATGATATATGCCAGTGTTTCCTAAACCTTTTTTCTGGGAACCTATTTTTAAAAAATGACAAACCACATAACCCAAATCAAAACACTTTATAGATAGTCGATCAATCTGTCAGTTATTTTCTTGATTAATCAATTATTTGTTGTTTGATCCATAAAATGTCAGAAAATGTTGATCAAAGTCCAAAGTGACATCTTCAAGTGTCTTGTTTTGTCCACAGCTCAAATATATTCTTGAATCTTTGAAGTTTAGAAATTTTAAAAAATGTATTTCAAACATTTTTCCCAGTGAGCTGTGAAGCTGATTTGTATTGTGGTGCTTGAAAATTAAATCATTTTAACTGAAAATATTAGAATATTAACTATCACTTACTTTCACATCTAGTTTACACAATACTTTTTGAATTACATTTTTTGGGGGGTTTCTAAAACTCCAAGATTCAAATTTATTGTAACAGGCTGCATGCACGGTCGGGACATGCTCACTTTTTTCCCACAACTCCTATTATCTGAAAGCGAACACGAAACTGTTAACTAAAGCAGATACCTGGAGGTACAAACAGACACAACACAGAAAAGAAACTAAACTTCAAACCACAGAGATTCTGCAAGAAGCTAAAAAAAACAAAAAACATTGAGACATTTTTAAAAACACCTGTGCAGACGACTTCATGTTCTTTTGAGCACATCCAGAAACAAGAGAGGCAAACTCATCTACTGACGGTGGGGAAAGGGTCAGTCACCTATTTTTAGCAGATTAACTTTTTTAAATAAAACAATGGACAGAGTTGAGCCAATCTTGAGACACCAGACAATCCGAGGTCTCACCACCTACGGATCATCTGGGAATTTCTGAATGCAAGGTAGCTGCTAGAACAGCCACTGACAAACCTACACACCTTACCAGAAACAATGCTCTCCTCCCATTCTCCCCAGTAAGCACATGATGTCACCGCCCCATGTTGCATTAACTAAGAGTATCATTCTAATTAAGTCTAAAGGGAGTTACGTGTAAGAGTGAAGTCATACCCTGAGAGTACATATAGCCAGGAATTCAGCAGGGAGAGAGTGATGGAGTGATGTCCCAGAGGTTAGTGTGTTTACCAGTGCAGTGTCAGTGAGACAACAGAGGGACGTGTCCATCGAGTGCAATTTACATGACAAATCACATATGTTACATTACTGCAGACCATTTTCTAAAGTATGCTGCAGTGTTTTAGATGTCTGAATGTGTTTTTCTATCCTCCAGCCAGCCTCTAGTCTCTGTTTATTTCAGCGTCAGATTATAGGCTACATTTTGATGTACACTGCATAGCCAAATGTGTGCAGCCACTCAAACATTCCAGCCATACGTGATAGTTAAAGCATGTCATTCCAAAACCGTGGCCATTAATGTGCAGCTGAAACAGCCTCCACTCCTCTGCTTTAAGACTTTGCACCAGATGTCGGAACCTGCTGCAGGGTTTTACTCCCATTCAGACACAAGAGTGTGAGTGAGGTCCAGCAGTGATATGGTCGGATGATTAGGCTCAGCTTTCTGTGTTGGATGGGTTGAGATCAGGGCTGTGTGCAGGCCAGTCAAGTTCTTCCACGGAAAACTGAGAAAAGCATTTTTTATGGAGCTGCTTTGTGCATGGGAGCATTGTCATGTTGAGACAGGAAAGAGTCAAACACAAACTGTTGACACAAATTGGAAGAACTCTGTGGCTGTGTGCTGTAGCATTAAGATTCCCTTTTAATGATTGGAGGGGCCCAGACCAATCCAGGAAGAGCAACATTCTTATTGTCACTCATCTTTTCCTTATTTTATATTATTATTCTTCTCAGTAAATGCTGGAGACATCCAAACCAACAACACTGTGTGTGTATCACAACCTGATATATCTTTATTGTTGTCAAAAAACTATTAAAACACATCAGTGTTACACTGGCTGACATGTTCCTTCATTATAACGAACACACGCTGTAGTTTATTTGGATCCACACACACTGTCCTGCTGTACCAAATACTGACTAGAGCATCAAATGTGGATTAATCCGCTGCTGGAAGTCCCACACAAAGGCAGTGTTTCCTCCTGTCTGAGTAACGTTTGATAAAGGAACAACTGAGTCTTTTTTTTATCAAGATAAACAGTATATGTGTGAGATTTATCTTCAGTGTGAACTAATGAGTTTGAAGTGTAGAGCCACAGACAGGGTCAGGAAGGCAGAAAGTATTGAAAAAAAGAATTGCTGCCCATGTGTCATTATCAGTTTTTCTGTGCCTAAGTACCAGCTGCGGTGGGTTCTTCATCCATCCCATTCTTGTGAAGGCGATATTTCAAGAGCACCTTCAAAAATGTTTCATGATAATTAAGAAAAAATTTCACACAAATCTCAAAACAGGATAAAATGATGAGGTGATTATAATCAAAAGGTCAAAGGGCAACTTCACTGTGACATCTACCGCTCAGCTCTCTATCAGTCAAGTGAAGACAGCATGTTTTTCACTGGTTACACACACTGGAATCACACACATCAACAAAATAGATAAATATGTCACAATATTAAAAAAAAACCTTGAAAAGTGCCCTTTGTTAATTAATAAATCTGATGTGTACAGCATTTTTGATTTGAAAAAAAAAGTCGTTTTAATTTCTGCTTCCCTTCTTTAATGAAATAAAATAAAAGCAGCCATGTGCAAAAAAATGGTCATGAATTGTCTTTGGCAATTAATCTTTATCTTATTACAAAACAAGAACAATGCAGCTGTCATCAGTAACAGTCCTTTAATGAGGTCAAATAAAAATAAGAGAATTTTTTAATTGCAAAATCTTGATATTTAATATATTGTTACATTCTTGCCCTCAGAGATCAATTTTGCCCTCATACTGCAGTTTGGAAGAACTGCAGTATGAGTGTATGTTTGGATAAGCATGACACAAGAATGTATGAATCATTTATGAACTGTCCTTTAAATCTTTCCTTGACTTGATGATGTTTTCAATCAAGGTCAAGAACAAGCAGTGAGGAGGACAAAGGACTGAGACAACATTTCACAGTTGTATTTTGTACTGGACTTTCTATTGTGTGTGTGTGTGTGTGTGTGTGTGTGTGTGTGTGTGTGTGTGTGTGTGTGTGGTGTGTGTGTGTGTGTGTGTTTATACACTACCCTATATTTCATATTTTCAGTTCATTATCACAGTTAAGCTAAATGGCACCTTAGTCCAAAAATCTTATTTTTAAATTACTTGTTTATGTCAGTTGCTAAAAGCAGTAAAATGGTCATAGATATAGGCTGCTTAAATATAATCACCAGATTACCCTGTACTCTGATTAACTGTATGATGATGTTTATTTTTAAAAGGCAAAAAGTGGGGTATCAAACCTCTAAATTTGCTCCCACTAATTGAACAGATTACAAATTAGACAATAGTAAAAAACAGCGTATGGCCCTTTTCCATACACAGAGCTGGCCTGGCTCCACTCAGTTTGACTCGGCTTGTTAGCTCAAACCGGCAGGGGTTTGCATTTCAATTACAACATGGCTACTCACTTGAAGGTGGGACTTTTAACTGAAGACAAGCTTGAAGAGGTTTCAGTTGAGCAGCCGTAAAGCAGTCAATACATCTCTGGGATAAACACACTCTTTCCTTAAATTCTTCACAATAAAAGTCCCTTGTTGTCTCACTATTTAAATGCTTTTATTATGAAGCAGCACAAACAGGAAATGTTTTCATTTGAGGGTTTCATCAGCAGTAATTTAACACAACTCCAACGCAGCAGAAAGTGAATATGAAACAGTAAAATGATGCAGATACCTGAAAGTCCAAAGATTCTGTTAGAAGCTACAAAAGTACTGAGAGCTGAACGTAAAGTGACTTTGAGAAACATCTTCCTCTCTGCTCTTCTGCACACGCATGAGCTGCATATCACAGCACTCGCTTGTTTGAGGGGGAGAGAGGAAGCTCGACACAGGTTGGGTCCATCTCGGGCACGGTGCGGCTCGATAAAAGTGCTAATCAGCGCTGCACAGTTTGACTCGGCGCGACCAAAAGCACCAGAGGAAAAGCCCTATTAGAGTTCAGTCATAGGCAATGCAAAGGTAGTTCATTAGGCCTTTTACAAAGAGTATACAGTAAAGTGCTGAAATTCTGCATAACACATTACACAGTAATACAGAAAAGGTGGTTACCCTGCTGCCATTTCAGACATGAGATACGTAACATTGCTGGATTAGTCAAGCTGTTAAAGTAATGGCCTTTTGTCATTCAGGCATACAGTAAGTATGATGGCTTCATTCAGACATGACAGGATCTCCCCAATAATGTAAAATTGTCTTATTCACAGTGTGTCACAGTTTATTAAAATTATATTAGTTTCTTTGAGCAAAAGGAGATGATACTGCTGTCATAAATTTATGACAGTGATCGTAATCAGGTGAACACAAAGTGCATGTAATTTTCCTCTGTGTATTTATGCAGCCTGCAGCTTTTAGCTTGATCTGACAGCATTCAGCTCAGACGCTCGACTGCATTCATGACTTTGAAGTGAAAGTGACTTAAGTCCTTATTCAGACATGACCGATGTTAAATTGCTATTTGTAAAGAGGTGCATGTCTGAAAGGGCCGTATGTGCGAAATGTCACGTTATACAGTTTTAACAGACCCATGCCAGCCAATCGGAAGTTAGTATTATCTGTGGTGTTGAGAAAGAAAAGGAAAATAACAATTAGACCATCCCTAACAAACCATGAAAAACTACTAAATGAATTGTCCTCGTGATAGAATCCCACAGTGGCTTTTACCTTAATGATTGTAAGTCTTCACACTCCACATCACAGAGCCCCGCTGGACTGAGACAACCTGCTCAACAGTTCCACCTGATGAGACAGAGCAGACAGAGAGGAATACAAAGCAGCTGAGAGACACAAGAGGTAGAGACAGCGCGGATAACAAAAGAAAAAAACGCTGGCAGAATAAACAGTAGGCTGTGTGTGTGTGTGTGTGTGTG
>JAJHUR010096352.1:0-10306 GCA_027495735.1 Lutjanus campechanus
GCACTGAAATTATGCCAGGGATAAACCTGCTCCAAATTAAGTCCTCGCTATCAGGCCATAGAAGTCAAATCCAAATTGAATTGCAAAGCAACTCTTAAAACCTTCTTCCTGTGCAGGCAGGACGCGGTTATATTCCACATAGTATTGACTGTTATGAGGGTGTGAAACAACTAAAACACAGGTCTTACCAGAGGAGATGTAATGTGTAAAATGTCTCAGACAGACAGGCACCACAGCCAAAATCACATTTAGCATGTGCACCCATGGGTGAAAGTACAAGATGTGCCTTCGGGTAGAGGAACAATTAACACCTTCTTGTACAGTCACTAAAACACAGAGGGTTGAAGGGCACATCGCCACGAGAATTGTAACATCGGCAGGCTTTCTGGGAGACGCTCCTCGCCTCTACAGACGCTCCCTCCTGACATGTTTCAGAGCCAGAATGAAAGCTGCTCTTGTTCTGTCTTTGTTGTTGAGATTTAAGTAAAGAAGACACACGGGGACGGACTATTGTGGTTCTCCTTTACAGATAAGCAGCTATTCTCGTCTCCCCATTGGCTAAATGCAAAGTTTGACCTCACCGTGACCTTAGCCGCTTTAGCACCTTCCTTGTTCTCCCGCTGATGCACAGCAGCCATGCAGCTGAGTTTGTGCCGCTCGCCGTCGGGCTCGTTTAGGCGGTGCTCTCCGGGCGCGATGGTGTCAGCTCTGATCCCGAGCCTGAATGACGGCACGTCTCTTTCCAGTCTGTGTGCCTGTGCAGTGTTTCTCGCTGTGAAGGAGAAACAGGCCACAATCATGAATATATTTACTGAACAGAGTGGAATCTAATCTCTTTGCCATTTTGACCATATGTTCTAAAAACCCTCCAAATGTCCAAGGGAGCGAGTTGCGACAGATTAAAGTATTGTTGGAGCACCAGAAACAACAGCTTGTACACAGACAACAGTCAAACAACTGGCACCACTACAACTGGGCCAAAGCCCTACTGCTGGGAAAACAGACTTGCTCTATCCGCCCAAATTATTTTTCACCTCCATGGCTTTGTATCCTCTGCAAGCACCAAAATATCTAATTAAAATACCTGATTCATCTGCTAGTCACTAAACAATCCATCCTCATTTGGGCTGGTTCATGCAAATTAGCCATGTTCTTTAAAAGCTTTGAGAATGTGCCTATCTTGCACATTGAACAACACTGAGTCATTAATAAACTCAGAACTGCATCCCTGAAACTGAATTTGTGTTATTATAAAACAGATGGAGTACATTTTGCAGCATGCAGGAAGATAAACCCCGACTGACTAAGAGTGGCCACAAATCTTAGAGAAACGAGCAGTGCAGCACGGAGAGAGAACGAGAGCGGTACGTCCGTTTATCACTTGATGAACACAGAGATGATTAGATAGAGAAAAAAGAGAGGATGACAGAGGAAAAAGAGACATGAGGATATGTATAGTAGCCTCATATTTAAGCTCTTCAGGAACGTTTCCTAGCTCAGGGCTGGAAAATAAATCACATTTATCAAATAACAGGCCTTATGAATTTTTTTTACCAACCTAACTTTACTCACATCTATGTTTGGGTTTGGAACCTCAATACTACTTAAGCACTGACTTGAAATGTGTCTGTAGCACTGCTATGAAATCACACAAAAGTTCATGTATGGCTGCTTGTATGTAGACATTTAGGCTTCTTTTGTTAAAAAGGTTTCGAAAAATGTTTTTATTCCTCAAAGTAAGGGAATAAAACAAGTCTTGTTTTTGGTATCAGCACAGTAACTCTTATTGCCACCAGTATGTACACTATGTCCTTAGATATGTCATACTCTACCCACTTTTGTGTTTCTGGTTCTTCTGTAAGGATTGTGTCAGCAGTTTGAGTAGGTTTAGCAAATCCAGACTTCAGTAGCTGGCAGTAACTACCCTGCGACGAGTACTGTTCACTGTATTCGTAGAATGTTGAACTAACAGGTGCACAGTGGAGCTGTTGCAGTAACAGAATTTCCCCTGCATTTATTTGGGTTGACTCCACAGTGCAGCAGGAGGTCATTCTTTTGTTTGTAACACTAAGTCTAATGTTATCTGTGGATCTCACCTCGCTGCCCTTGTACAACAACAAAGCTAATGCAGCTCACACTGTGGTTTAAACTGCACTAAGCAACATCAGCATGAAAAAACAGGCACCACCATACAACGTATTACTCTCATTATTTAGTTGGCTTCAAATGAACTTAACTTTCACACACTTTCTCTTGACTGCCCCTCAATATTACCACATTTGTCCAACATCGTCCCAGCCTGTAGTGTCAGCCATATTAGCCACGTAGCATGCTAACACGGAGTCCAAAAGCTTAACTTACGAAATAAACAGTAAAGCAACATAAACCACAGCAGAACTTACAGCTTCCGACCATCAATCAGCAAACAGCCCAGTATTTTAACTAGTCGACTACAAGGAACTTTCATATTTTGTTGATTATTACACTGCCATTACCACAAAATAAAAGTCCAAAATAAAATTATTTAAATAAAAATCTCCTCCTGCTTCTTTTTAACTGGCTTACTTACCTCTCACTGTAACTCTGCCTGTGAAAATGTAAACACAGCCTCGTTCCTCTGATTTCTAGTAGAGTCCAACCCCCTGGCAAACATTAAGAATAACTACATAGAAATAGCCAGTCTTCTCGTGGATGATCTCATTCTCTTATGTAGGTCACATAGAGAGATCAGTATTAAAGTGAGGCTGTTTCATGACCAGATAAAAACTCCTTGTTGTAGCTTAAAGAATAAAAACACATCAGAAATACTTAGAAAGGAAATACATTACTGATATACATTTGGTATTTCACTTATCACAAAGATGGCCTACCTGCAGAAGTAAATTTCCCATTTTTGTGCTTACACATAAACTCTTGTACATTCCCTTCTCTCTCTGTTTTCCTCTTCAGTATCGCTCTTTATCCTGAAACATTTTTCCCAAGTCTCCTTATCACAGAGGCATTGAGTCGACTGCCAGTCACCTAACCAGATAGTGTCTATAGGCTACACTACTTCCTTTAGAACCCCGGGCAGACATGAGGAGGACCGAGAGGACACTCACCAGACAGCTTCAGTGTGTCTTACTGTAACGACTGGACTCCAGCGAAAGCAATTAGGTGCATTATATGTTTAAATGGTGAGGGAAAGAGGAGTGGAGAGAGGAAAGAGTTCAGTGGTGGTGGAGAGGAGGAGGAAGAGGAGGGTGAGACAGGTAAGCAAACAGTGAACAGACCGTGTTTGCACAGAGACAAGAGCTGTGAATAAATGATTGCAACAGTTTAGGGAATAGATTTGGATTGAACACACATATGCATTTGTAAACACATTTTATACAGTACATGATTGTTTGTACGTGCTTCCATGTGCATATTTCTTATCAGTGTGCTAGTATGGAGAGTGCTATGAGCAAATGTTTGTGAAATATAATTACACAGTATTTCTAAGGTCTGTTCTCCTCAGAGTGGGCTGTAATTCTAGACCTGCCAGACTTACTTTATATCATTATAAGCAATTATCTGCTTGTTTTCAACTCTTTCTAATGGGATGCCTCTTACTGTGTGTGTGTGTGTGTGTGTGTGTGTGTGTCATAGTCCACATTTTAAAGACAAATTTAGGAAAATACACCAGTTGACTGGCGACGGCTTCTCTAATTGAGGAAAAAATTGGTTTCCCCAGTGTGTGTGTTCCTCTGCTTGGACTGCACGCACACACACACAATACAAACAGGACTGTGGCTAGCCACCAGAGATGCTTCTGCAAGCTCAATTAGGCTGAAAATTGAGTGGTTCAGTGGTGCAGCCAACAGACAGAATGTGAAATGGATCTGGTTGAGTTGATCAAGGCTGGAGGATGGTCACCGCCCAAATAAAAGACGCTAATTGCTCCGTGGCGTAGGATGCACACGTGCACGTGTTTAGATATACACTGACAGGTGAATGGAGAAAAACATGAAGCATGCGGTTAATGAAAGTGAAGTTAAATGACACATTAGTATATTAACACAGACAGGATTCAGTGGGCTGTGGATTAAAGTGCTTGCCATTGAGCTGGAGGACATTTCTGGAGGACAGGCTTCCTCCTCTGAAGCCACCAGTGACTTCTCGTGGTATGATGATGTGAGGATGAGACGGCATCACGTCTGCTGCCCTCCTCCTGCTTGGTTCTACTGGGCACCCTGCAGAAGAGAAATAGAGATTTTAGTTTGAGATCTACTGTGCTCACTGAATATTTTTACATTTGAAGCTCCACATAGCATTTGCCGTTTAGGAATTCAGAAACTCGAACTCACACACTCACTTCAAACGGGCTGCGGATTCTTCACAACAGGGTGCTGTTTGGTTATTGTCAGACCAGCTCTATACATACTGAACAGCGCCACTTACAGGTGAGGAAAGCCAGTGTTATGCAAGTTCACACTTCACATGAACTATATTCAAGTTCAGTTCACAGAGTATTAATTTAGATGGCCAGAATAACTTATACCTATAGTTATTAACAACAATTTACAACAATGTGAGAACATTTTACTCAACCTCAAGCTTGAACCTCAACAAACTGTTGAAATTCCCAGCTGGGAACATGAAATTCCAGCCTCCCAGTTCAAATGGAATGCACAATAATATATGAGGACTGCCAGGAGATGAAGAGTTAGACGAGATAGGGAAGAGCGTACATAATGTGGATCTGTGTGTCTGTCATCCTGTCATTGTTAACAGAGGCTCCAGTCTGCAGTGAAGCCCAGGTCATACATTTCACGCTACATGATCAAAGAAAGTCTTTAGGCTATATCATGTTGAAATTTCTGTCCGTACTCGCTCACATTCATTAGTTGCAAACTGATCTGTTCAAGTCACCACTCACCAAAAAACATGAACAAGTTCAATGCACTTGAGGCGCTGCAAGTTTAACACTTGCACCACCTGCAGGCAGTCAATGTTACAGATGCAGTTTTGTATGTGTATAATAAATGGACAAATGGAAATTATTGTGTCACACTAATTAACCATGGATAATAGGTACTCAAATATAAATACAATTCAAAATGTTGTGAAAAAAATGAATGTTAGCTTTTAAAGATTTGAATATTTACTAAACAACTGAGAACCAAGCATACCATTAAGCTTTGTCAACTGATCGGTAAGCAACTGACAGATTGTACCAGAAAAAAACAAAAAGTCATACGGAGAAAAAACTTGATTGACTTGATTTAGGCTAATTAATAGCTACTTCAAATATTTAACACCAAAGACAAAACTGCTTTTGCACTGTTTTTAATTTGTTCTATGCATCTCATCTGGCCATTTTTTTTGATAAACAAAATTGCTTAGGACAACTCATGTTTACTTTTCTTGTTGACAGGTGGGGTTGGCATGGAACAGCTGGGACTGAGGTTCTGAACCAGACAAAGTGAAAATCCACAAAAGCATCTCACCCGACTGAAACGCAGCTTATTTTTGAACTTGTGAATAGCAGTGGTTGCTAATGAGCAATGGAACTAAGCCAATGAACAGGCTCCACTACAGAAAGTTTCAATGAGAAATACTAGCCTTGCTTGTTGTTTGATCACACGTTATGCCTGAGGCAATCTCTGTATCACTATCAAGATCATAACTGATAGAAGCGGCGTTATCTCTGTAACTCTTCATTTGATTCATTCTATTTAAAGACCTAATCTGTGTAACTCCAGCAGTGGCTTGAGATGCGGGTGTTCACGACTTCTTGAAGTAACAAGCCAAACCGAGATCTGAAGCCAGATCTGGCAAGTTTGCCAGAGTAAATATCAGTTTTAGGCCAAAGTTCTCTTTGAAGTCACATGAGAAACAATGCATATTCATTGTAGACAGCGCCAAAGTGAACACATTCCAGGTTAAACCCTGGCTTAGAACACTCCAGGCAGGATCAATACATGAAGACAAGCCTACAGCGGTTAATTAGTGGCTTGAAATTGCCAGAGAGGTCTGGACACAGAAAGCTTGCAACGCGATGAGTGTCATGCTGATTGATGGCTCATGTTGGCTTCTGTCCGGCTTGGCTGAGTGCTGGGTGCCAGAGATGCAGTGAGACACCAATTTTTCTGGATATGGGGGCTGACAACATCATTACAGATCTTTCTTTTAAAGAACAATTAAACTTTTGAATCTGCCCAGGCTTTTTAAGTCATGTCAGTACAAAAGCTTTATGTCATTGTTTGGATGGCTAAGCTGACAGTTTTGGGTTACCCTGTAAAAACCTGCCTCTTGACAAACAGAGTGCCTTCAGTTTTCAACCTTATTTGTCTTTTTCTGTTCCTTAATGGCAAAATCATCGCGTTTTCCGTCTTTTAAAGACATGCAAACACTCCAGGGTGTACTTGTACAAAGGCAGTGAATGATGGTTGATATTAGGGTTTCTTCTACCATTAATTCATCCCACAGAGCCCCTACAGGACAGTAGCCGAGGGAAAGGCTTGCTTGTGCTTTTGAACAGTGCTTTATGCACAAAATGCCCCATAATGGAAGTGTGACAGATAATTGCTCAAAGAGTCACAACCACAGCACCAGCCTGCAGCCGTCCACCATCTTCACAAGAGCATTTTCAAATACCACAGGTCAGAAGACTTGTTTTGAGCAATTTACAGGTATACCGAGGCCAACACTTGGAATGCGTTAGGTACAATTTACAACAGTTGACTGAATAAGTAATTAAAACTAAAGTTTACGGCTCTTTAAATTACAGTGCACTTTGACACAATGCTCCCATTACTCCCATCAGTGTCTAGGCTTCGGCACATCACAACACACCCAACTGAGGTGCTTAATTGTAGTGTAAGAAGTTTTAGCGTTTCCTGAGAGGCTCTGGGACACCTCATCCGGGATGCTTTCATTTGAAATATGGTGAGTGCAGCAATTAAGTGGCTTTACCACCCAGAACTGACACCTCAGTGAGCTTGTAGGAGTTCTAAAAGGGGAAGCAAAAGTACCCTCCAAATCTTTTAGAGGCAAAGTCCTTCATCAACAAACTGATAATGGGCGGCAGCTAAATGAGTAATGGGAAGCTGATGTTGCCATGCAAACAGACACAGACAGCGCAGTTCTGCAGATTAATGGCTGAGGTGTCTGCCGTCCCAACGCATTCCCCTCATCATCCATCACCCTCCTCTGGCCACACGACTCAGCCAAATGTATTTGTTTGAGTTATATTTCCCAAATATAACTGTGAAGACATTACTTCTGCCGTCGCATAAACATCTCCAATCAATAATACAGCCATAGAGATCTCATTCCCAACGCCTCATTATGGGCCTTTCAGCCTGCTTTCTTTTGTGTGTTGACAAATGCTTTGATGACGGATAGAATTGTAAAATAAGCCTGGAAGGCGCGATAAGATGAACACCCAGTGCTGCTTGTCCACAATAAAACACATGGACTGATGATGAACCCGACTGTGACCCCCTGATTTAATCATTCAATCGTTTTAATTAATCGGCTATCACTAGAACCATCATTAGGCTCATCAGATAATACCTACTTTAGAGCTAATCCAGGTTGACGTGGATGTCTTGCTCTCGGTCACATTATCCGTCCCTAACTGCTGAATCACACTGGCAGATTGTTGAGACAGAGCTGATGATCCTCATCACTGAAATGAAAGCTAATACTCTGAGTTTGTGTTGCAGAGAGACAGCCCAGCCCAGCGTTTGCTGCTCTGCGTTGTCTGTGAGGAGGAGAGTAATTGTGAACAAAGTGCCAGGGGGCTGAACTCTATCAAATTTATTGACTACCTCTCTCTGTTGCATGACAATAACACTACTCGGCACTACCCCACCTGCCCGCCCTCTTTCCTCTGCTGGCAGTTCTTGAGGTTAAGGCCACAACAAACCACTGATTTACTGGCCCTCAGAACAAATGGGAGCAAGCTCCAAGGGGGCTTCAAAGTAGTCTGCAATATTCGATTTCTTCTGGCTCCCTGTTCCAGGCCACTGACCTTTCAGAATAAGCAGATTCCCTTTCACCTCGGGGCTAAAAGAGAGGTTGATAAAGTCTGGCCTTTATGCACCAACAGCAAACGCTTTTAATGAGTGAGACATACTGTATGTGGACCCCTTAGGGAAGTCACCTAGCTAAGCTAATTGTTAGTTAAATTTCAGTGATATTTTGTTCCACTACTGACAGCTTTAGGCAGGATTCTCTCCACTCTCTCCTGCTGCAACAGTCAGCCTCTCCAGGGCTTATCAGGCTGCTGCAGATGAGGAGCACTGTGAGGTCTGGAGAAGGTTCTAATCTGTCTTCTCTACTGTGTTGAAGCAGATACATGCTTTCTGTTTGTGCGTGTTAGAGAGAGTGTGTGCATGTGTGTGGACAGAGCAAAAGAGATGGTAAGAGAAAGTGAGAGTTAAGAGAGAAATGATACAGAGACAACTCAGTCAGCAAAACCATTTCATATCAATAGGCTTTGCCTTCTGTCACATATGGGCCTTTTTGCTGTTGGCAGATATCAGCAACATGTTTCCAGATTGGATATTAAAAGGGCCCACTGTCTTAAATTTTGGCATTGTGGCTAATATTACCTTTTTTTGGAGCTAAACTCAAACGCTATGTGTGTAAGATAGAGTTGGACCATCAGAAGCTATTATATAAACTCTAGCCTTGGCTCAGACATACTAGCTTGGGTTCAGTCGCAGAAATTTCATTTAAAGTTATTATGAGCCAAAGTAAGTACTGATTTCCTGGATTAAAGTTGCCCTAATATATATTTTCATAAGAACGGATCAAATGACTATGTGTAATGTGAAGGGGGCTCAGTGACAAAGGTCTGATAAACTGACCGTACGCTACCTGCCCTCCTCTAAACAGTAGCCAGAAAAAATAATGACTTGCTGGTGAACACAATGGAGCATCTAGCAGCTAAAGACATAATTACAAATAAATGTAATGTTGCTCCATACTGTTATCTAGCATGTTTGATAATGATAGAGTGCTGCAACCATGAGTCCTAAAACCTGTAAATTCGTTATTATATGAGAACTTCCAGATCTCCTGTCACGAATTCAAGCTCGAGAGATCTTAACGTCTTGTCCACATACGTCAGTAAATGCCACACTTGTGAATTTTGAAGTTTTTACATGACTTAAAAAGGTGTTTACTAACAAGTGGCTGAATTAGATTACAAGGCTGTTGAGGACAATTAACACCATCACACCAAACACTAGTCACTTTCTGGCGGTGATGTGAAGTCATGCGACCTCGGTGTAGTTCATTTATAGCTAAACTGTTGGCAACTGCATTTATCATTCAAAAATCATAAAAGTGGTGTTGGTTGTGAAGATTATCTTATCTTATCTTTTATCTTGAACAAAACGTGGAAAAAACCAAATGGAAATCCCACTGGCTTTTTGTGGAGGGAACCAGAGCGATTTTAACTTCCGGGTTGGCCTACAAAAATAAGTCATCCTTATGGCACTCTACTAAATGTATATGTATATATAATGTAATATAATATATAAGCTGTGCATGTAAGATGCACCAGCTGATAGCTCCTTTAAACTTTGCTAATTTTCTCCTTTAATCTGTCATTTTTTCAGCTTTACTGCCGAAACATGCATCACCATCAAAGAAATACACTCATAAGGCACTTGAAAATGAAGGTAAAAATGAAAAATGAACTTAGGGTTTGGATTAAAGACCAGCAGACAATCAACAAATGCAGTCAGAATCTTTTGAACATGCAGTCAAATCAGCTGGAAGCACCACCGTGGGTGACTGTGGGTGAACGCCCCAGGTGGAGAGGAGGCAAGTGGATAAAAGCCATGCTACAGCTTGGGCTTAAGGCTGCTCCTGGATAATGTCTGGCCAGGAAAGTGAAATGGACGAACTGGGACTCAAGCTGGCCAATCAATGGGACA
Source organism: Lutjanus campechanus (assembly GCA_027495735.1). Classification (NCBI taxonomy): domain Eukaryota; kingdom Metazoa; phylum Chordata; class Actinopteri; order Lutjaniformes; family Lutjanidae; genus Lutjanus; species Lutjanus campechanus. Next base: position 9,921 of record JAJHUR010096352.1, read on the forward strand.
TCAGAGAATGTCTGTGACCACACAGAGACACCTGGATCAGTCTGTTGCACCTGAGGGGCGGATCGCACGCCAAGCTAACAGAACACAACAAGATAAGACTCCGGCAGGACAAGGGGGGAGGACTTGGTGTTTTTACATCAACAATGCTTCGTGCTCAAACAGTTGAAGTTGATGGACAATGTTGCCCAGATGTTGAACTGTTGACCATATTATCATCACCATCTCGTTGCTGCTGTTTACACTTAAAATGGTGCAAATTTGAAATAAAAAGCACCACAATTTATTTCCCAAGTGTATATGTGTGTGTGTGTGTATATGCATTTATCTTGTTTTATATTTCCAACCTGTTCATCTGGAATTTAATTTATCAACCGTGTTTTATTTTG
>JAJHUR010096353.1:0-17975 GCA_027495735.1 Lutjanus campechanus
TATGCCGATGTGAGTTCACAAAACAATCCTGGAGTTTTAGGAGAAACGGGGTAGCAGCCTCATCCAGTACAATGGCAGTGAACGGTGACCACGGATAAAACGTTAAAAAAAGAACACAAAACAAACACAAAATGTCTCGCGGATACTTGGATTACACCGCACAAGCAGGATGGAAACATTTTGTGTTTGTTTTGTGTTCTTTTTTTAACGTTTTACCCGTGGTCACCGTTCACTGCCATTGTACTGGATGAGGCTGCTACCCTGTTTCTCCTAAAACTCCAGGATTGTTTTGTGAACTGAAGATCTTCACCCATCATCACATCGGCATAGTTGTGAGTACATACTGAGTGGCTTATTCTCACAAAGTGGAATATCACTTTAAGAAAGAACTTTTCAAAGTCAGCTCAAAAAAGAGACTAAATTTCTCATTATAAGTAAATATTTTTTAAATAAGTGAAATATTTGGCTTTTTTCCATCTAGTTTTATGGCCCATTACAGTCTGTAAAGTGTCTTGATTATAAGCTAGTTTTAAGAATTCTAGCCAAGCAAAATTGGCTTACCCCACTGCAGACAATGATTATTTGGCTTCTTTAGTAGTGCTGTTTTCGCAGTATGTAAGCCAGGGCATAAATATGTATTTTTGATTTGGGGGTGAACTGTCCGTTTAAGTGATCTGAATTCTTCCTGCCTACCAAGCAAAGCCATCATCTCCACCTTCCTTGGTAGGCAAGGAAGGTGACCAACAAGACGAATGAACTTTTTAAAAAAAAAAAAAGAATACTCATCAGATGTGGAAATAAAGCATACAATACAATAAGGCATGTTTGCAGTATTTTGAGAACCATTGCGACCACCTCCTTCTGCTCCTCTCTCTCTCTCTTTCTGGATAGTTGCTGTCAGGTTGAAAGCAGGGTGCTGTCTGCCTGTCCGCCCACACAAGACACCAGCCTCGCTGATTCGACCCACCACTGACAAACACACACACACATAGATGCACGTCACACACATCATACAGACACTCACACTCAGGAAAAAGCAAGGAAACACACATCCAGCACAAGACATCTTTTCAAAAGTTTGCATCGATATACAGAAGACACATTTGGACATACAGTACGGTACTTGTGTAGGCAGATGCCAAAAGAAAAGTTTACATATAAGAAAACCGCAAAGATCAGAAAGGTTTCTTTCCTAAAAGCAGGAGGGCTTGTAGACTGTATGTAAGTATTGATCTTGAAGCTTTAGATATGATAAACAAGTTTAAGACCCTCTGAAGCTGTACTTGAATTTGTGCAAAAGCGCATGTAGCTTTTATCTAAGAGAACATACCCTGCTATGACTATTGTAGATCTTACTGATATCAATGTGAAATCGATTTCTTTATGAAAATACACAGATATTCCTGAGAAACATTAAAAGTTAAGCAAGTAATTATTTTGTAAATAATGTGCACTTTAGTGTCGTGTTGCTTTTCCAAGCTTTGTAAGTAGTTTCCTTTGAAAGTTTGCTTCAACAGAGCCATCTGAAAACATATCATTAATTGTCCTGGGAAGTAATTACAATGAGTAAGACTGCCACTTAAGGGAAGGCCACGATGTTTGTGGAGGACTTGTTTTCAACACTGACGCGTGGGCGGCAGGAGTGGGTGGCTTGGTGTTACAACTGCTGGTACCACCTGCAACCCCAGAGTGATTTGCACTACACCAAGCAACTGTTACGGTTTCAGTATGTTTGAACAACGTCTGAAGCCAACGCTGGAATTTCGAGGGCTGCATCCTCCAATTTGTGCAACCAGCAATCTTACAATCACACTCACTTCATGCAGTGACTGGCCAGGTGTGAGGAGGTGAGAAAGTGGGTTTGAATTTCTCAAGATCAAGGACTTCTGTCACTTTTTATGAGCACATTCGAGTGAAACGCTATGAATGCCCCTGTGAACTCCTGAAAAGCAACTTTCCAATTATAGATTAGCAACTGTAAGCCACCACATGCCTGTCAAGCATTGCATTTCTTTTCATGTTGGAGCGGTATGCATGGGGCTCTATGATGACCAATACTCAACCTTTCGTGAGTCTGAATGGTGGCATCTTTTGTATTATCTTTCAAAAATGTAAAAAAGAAAAACACACACAAGGGCACACATGTAGGGAATGGATTAAACTTTGTCTTTATCTTCTCTAGCATATGCTGCAAATGTCAGCATGTCCAGCTATTGGTAAGAATCAGCAGCCAGTAAAAGTTCTTTCAGATACTCAGGCACCCAAGACTGGAACAAGGTTCCTATTAGCATTAAACTGACTACACATAAGGTAAAACTGAAACACTGGCTTTTAGATAACTGGTAAAGACAGTGTAGGAAGGGTTGTACGTAGCTCATTTATTGGACCAGTTTTTTAGTATATCAGTAAGTGTGTACTCTAGTCTGTTGGCAGAGTTCCAGTTTATGTCTAATATTAACATTTTTGTATATTGATGTATTTGCTTTTGTATATTGTTAATGCTGTGCTCCATTATTGGTATGCACAAGTATGGACAAGCACAACTACACCATCTAATTATACCAAGGACCACAATGAAAATAAGTCCCATAACTTTCTTGTATTATCCTTGATGCTCTTTTAATTGTAGATCTACTGGTGTTGCAACCATGTAACTGTCCGTTTGTTTATTTGACAGTACATTTAAAAGGGACAAACTATATCAGGGTTTTCTCAGGAACCCAGATGCACAACCATTATGCAGACAGTGGGATGTAAACAACAGAATGAATATTCAATCCAAGCTGACTTTAGGATATCTAAACCACAGAAAAGTGCAGGGAAACATGTGGAAAATACCAAAACCTACAGAGAAGGACTTGGTCAGCAGGAAAAGGCATAACATTTATAAAAATAAGGATAATAGGTGATAATAAACTAGTTTGTTATTTTTACAAGCTTCTATGTGATTAACCAGAATTGACCGTTTTGACAACAGTTGCTGCCTTCAAATGGAGCTTGTGATTATGTGATTATGACATGCAAGTCATGTACACGACTCGTGAACTCTGAGCTTTCAGAAGATTTCTGATTATGAGGTTGTGAATACCAGAAGACAAGGAGTACATATGTGAACAAGGTATGTGACCCCATTTGAAGGCAGCAATAATCAGGAACAGTGACAAGTTCAGATGCAGTGTTTATTTTCAGTGTCTCCAATATGGGCAACCACCAGACCATAACCGCAAACTATTCACAACTAAAATATAGTACGAGCATGTAAAAAACTGAGAGGTCTGCAGATATGTGCAGTCTCTGGCTGTCTACCTCTGCCTCCTTCTGTCCTTGTCTTGATCATTACACATGTAACACAAGTCACTGATATAATTCCACACACAACAGAAGAGAGAAACCCTCTTGACACAAAATCTTCCCTTTTCCCTTTATAGCAAGATGAAATAACAAAACAACAATGAATGAGAAAGTCAGACTGATGTCTGGGGAAATTACTCATTACCGACTGTGTTTTTATGCTGCAAAAATTAGCATAAACCAATATGTGTGTGATGTGACCAGAGAAAGTGTGTTTCAGTCTTAGACGTGACAGACTGCAGCACTCACAAATTCCTGCAAGCATTGTGTTAATGTGATGGGAGTCAAGTCACAGACAGATATGCAGTAACAGGAATACACAGTATACGCCATCCATACTCATTATGCTCCATTTGTCTTTGTCTCAGACACATGATACAATAAATAGAAGCACCAGTCGTTCCTAAGCTGATGTCTGATTCGTATCTATACATCCAAGTTCTTGCATTTGTTTTACTATTGTCTGTTTCTGAAACATTGCAATTTCAGCCCAAATTCCCATATGGCATCTGCAAACATGACCCCACAGTAGCTTTTGTTCAAAAAAAGAAAAAAAAATGGTCACAAAGTAATCCCAAAAATGATACTACTACTACATGGTGTAGTAAAACATGGCCAAGACATATCTCTGTACAGTTAGGTTTTTCCAAACACAGTTATTTTAAAACATATCTTAAAAGCAGGAATACTTTCTGCATTATTATTCTGATTTAAGCCAATAGGCTCAGTAAAATTTAAAAAATCACAAAGAGCTTTTTCACAAATTTTGCATCCTTTGTTGACCCAAACTTGCAGAAGGAAAAATAACCCTTTTCATATATGCATCCTGTGAGCAAATCATTGGCTGCTTTTGATTTGATTTTGGTGCCATCTTGGAACAAAGCGTTAAATACATCCATGGTTTGAATGTATTGTATTTGGATGGTGAAGACAGTCTTCAAACACAGGTTATAGCTGTAATTTCAGATTTCAGTGGTGAAAGCAGCATGCCAGCATCGCAGCAGCTTCAGTTATGCATCATGTTCAGTCACAGTGCTGCTGTAACTTGCGTTTCAGCAGCGTTCAGAGCTCAATACACAATCAGTGTACTAGCGCTCAGAAAACAGAGGAGAATGGACTTGCAGCCTAAAGATTTGCTTCTTGCGGTTATGTGGGTATGCAGCTGGTATAGACAGCAGTATTGATTAAAATTCACACACATGTGAAACAGACGACAGGAAAATGTAATGGAAACATGTAAACAGCATTTCAGCCTTGAAAAAAACAGCCCAACAGCCATAAATCACAATTACAACCATTTATGTTATATGAAGTGTTTGATTCAATGACTGTACCGAGGAACATGACCATATTGGCGACTGAGGCATTTTCGCAAATGCTGAATTGTGTCATTATTAAACAAAATGGATGGGATACTTTCTCTATAAGAAGAACACACATTTGCACTGATAGAAAGATGATCTTTGCTGTACCTCTGACAGAATTTAGTAAGTTTAACTTATGTCATTGCTCTGATTGGTTGTAGGTCTATCTCACTGCATCGAGAGGCATATTTGGTCTGTGCCTGATTATACAGTAACACCCCTTTGACATCGAAAATGAACTGAAAGGTTCTAGATTTATTTCAGACAGTAATTCACCAAAACCCATCATCTGCATTGAATAGAACTCATTGAGAACTGATTTGATCAAAGTTTGTCATATGTTAATCATAATTTAATTAAAATATATATAATAAATATCTTACTTCTATCACTTTGCATCCAGTTCAACAATAAAAAAGTATCTGAGGTTATAGTTGACTACATAGTCATATCCTAATCCTTCATTCATCAGCCACACACTTAATCTTTTTCCAACATGCTTTGCCCAAGACTCTTAAATCAGGATCACAGTCTAATAGGCCAATATTTAACATACGATAAAGATTATGTCAATATTCACATTTTCTCAACAAAGTTTCAAAGTCAGCTTCAAACACAGTCATTTGCAGATACGTACATTGGTGTCATTTTAAACAAGAGCAAGTGAGTCTTTTGTTAAAATCACTGCTGCTTGCTAGAGTCCTGCTCTGAACGCTGTCACACTTGTGTTTGCGACAAAAGAGAAACCTGAACAGCTGTATACTATCTCTCTGCTGACTTTCTAATCATCCTTGTTTCAATGCTCCTGTCTCGTGTTCTCTCCTCATTGCTTTTGCTTTTGCTCTCTAGCTTACCCTCTCAGATATGCACACAGAATAAAGTGAATAAATGAGTGAAGAGTAAATTTTTCATCTTCATTTCTTTCTTATTTTCCTGTCAACAACACAACAAACTGGTTGCTGGAAAAGCCCTGTGAGTTCCACTAAAATCCAAAGAAAAGAAGTGTTTGCATGACAGTTTTTGGAAGTGCTCACTTTTTCTTTCAAGTGCACAGAAAACTAAAACAGGAGTGTACTTCTGAGGGGAAAACCCCATTTATTGCTTTTACATTCAGCACATTTTTCCTTAAAATGAAGAACCTGAAATCACCAAAGTGCCACAATTGCCACAGTGTGGCGGCTGGCATTCGAATAGCCTCCATCATTTGAAGCTGTTGTGCTGACGTTTGCTCATCCAATATTTATCTGAGGCATTTTTCAAACACCTGAGAGAAGAATAGAGAGCAAAATCCCAACAGAGGAACATGCCACCTCTTGTGAACTGCTGAGTTTGACTTGTTTTGGAGGGAACAAGCAAACAAAAGTGTGCTCTGAAGCGTTTCCAGGCGAGCTTTTCCACCAGTGCTCATGCTCTCTCACTGCTGTCTATGCAGGGCTGCAGCTTTCATATGCAGGACAGTTTAACGGCGGCCATTTTACATCCCTTTTTTTCATTTATTTGGTTTGATTTAGGACGCAGGAGGGGCGCACACACACACAGATGCAATCATAGCTAATGCACACACACAGAGATTATGTGTTGAGCTACACAAATCAGTGGCTAACTCAGCAGTCAATATTCTTCTTCAGAGCGTTAAAAGATCAATATAGAAATGATGGCAAAAGGGCTGCTTATACAGAACTTAAAAGGGAATACTATTCAGCTGCAGTTCTCTAGCATGTCTTTTCTGTGCCTTAGAACAACTCAATTACTATTTTAGCAATAAGCCACTCAGGGCTGCCCTTCCAACCACCAAAACCACCCTCCAGAAACACGCTGAGAAGTCCCACATGAGGCTTCACCGCACATCAGCTGCAGCAGAGGCACTGAGCCAACCATCCATTGAACACCCAAATCCCCACCGGACCACTGGAAAAACACAGTGGCCATGTCCCAAATCCTATATACTATGTCTGTGCAGGTTTAGAGAGTATAATGTACCCACCCTGGAAAAGTGACTAAATTCCGTTTAAGTAAAAACTACAATTCTCAATCTATTGGGAGAATGTGGCAGAAATGAAATACAATATTTATTTATCTTTTCAACAGTGTAAGATTGCCTGGAATTCTTAATAATTGTGTTTTCATTGCCTCAGAATGAGCCCTTTATATCCACAGAGGGTGCAGGTCTACTTCCACGGAGGCCACCGTGCATAATCGCTGCATTGGCCTTTGGATCAGATGTCAACTTCGCTGCCATTTTGGTTTGGTCAAGACCAGCTTGTAAACATGTGCAAACAAACAGGGGAGCTGTGTTTTTTTTATGGATAAAAAGCACTATAAAGTCTACAATTTCAATGACTTGATTTATATTCAAAAGGTCACGATCTACATGGAGTAAGTTAGAAAAAAAAACATTTCATGTAGATCATAGATATGACATGGGTTATTGAAATTTGGTGAAGAAATTAATATTATAGTGCTTTTTATCAACAAAATGGCAACTCATCAGTTTACTTGTATTTGTTCACAGGCCAGTCTCGATCAGACCAATACAACAGCAACAATGATGTATTGCAGCAATGGACCAAAGTGGTCAATGTGGCATCTACATGTTATATGTCTATGCTGCCATATTGTACCACCATGTTTCTACAGTAGCCCAGAATGGACAAACCAAACACTGGCTCTGGATACGGCCTTTTGCCATTTCCAACCTCACTGCTAGATGCCACTAAATCCTACACACTGGTCCTTTAAAACCATTTGAAGCTGCTGTTAATATTGTCAGGACCAAGAGCATAGATTTGTCTTGAGAAATGAGGGGAATACAGAGAAGTCAGTTTAAAAAAATGTAAATACTACCCTTAGCAATGGTAGACAACAAAAACAAGTGAAAATTTATATGTAAATCTGCATTGATAGATAATGTGTTTGCATGTTATTCGGTGCCTTATGTTAAACTGATTTAAATAGCTTTAAATCAATATGTGTTTCCAGCTTTTCTGCTACTCACTCAGGTTGTGTTAGGCACCAACAACCTCCAGCATTTAGATGGTTATGGCCTGAAAGTAACTTGGATGAAACCCGGGGTAAAAAGTTCACAGAGAACTTGCTGCTGCTCACAAAGCTTGTTGCTGAGAGTACATAATAGGAGTTGATGGTGACTTGATGGTTGATGGTGACAGATGAGAACAGTATTTTCAGCAATTCTGCTTTTCTGATCTAGGTTATGGAGTTAAACATACAATATGTAAAAAACACATTAATATGGTAACAAAAGACAACGTTTGGTGACTTCATGAAGTGGTGGGGGATCATGGGAGTTGCTATCTTCACTTTTGAACAACCAACATAGCTGATGAAAATCTACTGGCATGACTCAGGGAGAAATCATGTTAATGGCAGAGGAAATGTATTAAATTTTTATTCACTTTACATTTAGTCATGTATACTGACTTCTGTCCTTACTCTCTGACATATCCAGCATGACTTATCTGTGTCCTGTGTCCTGTGTTTTAACATTGTCAAAAACATTTCAGATAATGTACAAAATCTATAACATATGTCTAGTGTTTTAGGCATTTTAATGTGGAAATGTTACATATAGCTTTCAGAGGACACTGTTTAGGGGAATTTTAGTGAATCAATTAAACTTACACTAAAAGTGTGCACATGATGGCAAAAATAGGACTCTTAGAGATGTAGTCTTTTCATTGGATTCCTTTATAAAAAGAAAAACATAGAATATTGCCAGACTTTTCCTTTAACAGGAATGTGATTTGTTAATTTCCCAATGGGGACACCCTAGTGATGAGAAATCTAGTTCTTTTAAGTTTGCTTCATAGTTTGTTTTGTTAACCTGCCACTAGTGAATCAACTCAAGAAAGAGTCTTTTGGTTCTCCCCTGTAGCTAAATAGTTTAGAGAATATTATGGATCCAAGACAGATTCCGAGAAAAAGGTGCCGTTACAAGTCAGTCTGCTACTTCAGCACCACGGACAGCACCATGGATTTATCAGCACACAGCACAGTTAGGCTGCTCTTACTACACATGACATGGTTGGAGCGATAGATTCTAACTTACACAAACTTCAATCAGATAAAGGATCAATGCGTCAGACAGACTAGACTAACATATTCAATTAAATAACCCATCTGCTCCTGCATTCTCTCTGGTGCAAGGGGAACGAGAGGGGAGGTGGCAGGTTACAAGGGGGGTGGCATCCCCTGTAAAATCACTCAACGTGGCAGATGAGAAAACAATGATATGACTCACTTTTATAATGTAATATGGGTAATTTTGGAGGACACTAAAACATGGCCTAGTTTTTAGTTGGGGGAATGGTTACTATTGTCCCACAATGCAAAGCACAAAGAAGATGAAGAAGTGACTCATAGCTGCAAAACATTGTAGCTTATTTTGACTGGTGGTGACCATCGACATACGGTATATAGAGATGGACATCCCCAAAAGAGCTTCCCAAAAGTGAAACCAAAACATCTCAGTGGTTGGCTGCATAAACCCCGCCCCCTCCATTTTAATAGATAGGACATGGGCCAAACTAAAACATCAAAATCCACATCAAATAATTTTTTCTCTAACATAGTTTCTGTCATTTTAGGTAGTTCTTATTTTGCTGATGTGATCAAGCGTTTATTTGTCTGATCAGTTTGGTTCTGATAAAGTTATTTCATGCTTTAAAAAGTAGGTTTTATGTCATGATTGACAGCTGAGCCCTGCTCGTGATTGAGCTTGAAAGCTCCAAAAGAGGTCACCAGTGCAGTGCAAGATGGCATTTCTCATATCCGGGATATTTTGGCTTCATTTTTGTACAGCGGGAGCAAGTGGAGACACCACATCCATCTTTATGCCAGTGGTGGTGACACAACTCTCGGAAGATCTTGGAAATACAAAGTAGTTTGATTGATGAGAACGATTTCCTTTATACTATCTTCAAATACGGCATAATTAGTCCATAAAGTATACCATTTGTATGTATTATGGGATTGGAACTCAACCACCTCGAACACCCACTGCAGCGATTTATGACAGCAGACGAGTGGGTTAATTTAGAAACGAGTGCATACTACATTTTCATGAATATTAATAAAGTACAAACAGTACGTTAATGTTTTGTTTTTTTTGTCAACAGCAAACATTGGATTTGAAAAACAGCCCACAGTCTGTTTGACAAGGTCAGTTTCATTAAAATTGATGTACTCCTGCTTGTTTCCATTCTCCTCCTGTGTCACACCGCACCGCTATGGTCCACTCACCCCCCTGAGTTCGACCCCCAGTTACAGCATGAATATACAAATCAGCTGCTGCGCAGTCCGAGTTGTGCATTTAGCAGGTGTTTTACAGCAGCTCCCTACATGACTCCAGCAGTCAGATTTGATAATGCTGAACATTTACTGCTGTCTCCCCCAGCCACGAACAAGAGGGGAGATTTGTCTCCTCCCTTTATCTGTAATGTCACGTCAATGTACAGCCTCCTAGTGAATGAACTGGAAAAGATGGTGGAGCCGACTGTATGGGAGAACCCATGGGGATATTCCAGTGATCAGGGTACATCGTCATGACAGCTGGAGCCAAAAAAGACCAGCTTCAGCTCACGGTGCCAATCCTGAGGTTTTTTGAATTGTGTCTCCTGAAGGCTGAGAGGAAATTCACATTTGGTTCACTTGGGATTGGGGGCCATCTGGGTTTCCTGAATTTAATTCTGCCAATTTTTCCCGCGCATACACACACGGACAAAAAAAAACAACAAAAAAACACAAGTGATGCACGAATTCGACGCACACACAAGGCTTCCATGTCAGGTTCAGATTATTATGTTGTGTGGCTGCAGGTACAAAGTGACCTTCTGGCTGATGATGAGAGGGAAGGAAACAGAGCTACTGACAGAGAGAAAGAAAATAGAGATTCCATTTAAGCCAAAGGGCAGAATATCATCACCACACACAGGCAAATGTTCAACATGGGGAGACAGAATACCAGAATATCATTTGTCTAGCACCAGGGTTTGGTTGCTGGAAGGTGTTTAAAATGTATAAACTGTCCCATTTATAGTACCTCGATACTAGTATGTGTAAAGTCATCACTCACTGTAATGCATCAGTGTATAATATCTCCTGCCTCATGTTGGCTAATCTCTGATTTGCTGTTCTAATAACAGTCAATCCAGTTAAAGACTCTGGGCTATTTGGTTGGTTGAATTCCTGGCCAGATGTCATTTGTTATTGCAGCTATTATTTGCTAATTAGGTGGGACTTGTTATCCCCCTATATAGCCTTCATTTGACAATGGCCAGTGGAGAGATGACAGAAATATGGAAAGAAGCAGAGGGATAATACAAAGGAAAGGTTATCGTACTCATTTGGTCAGTATCTTAGAGCCCTGCCCTAGCCTAGCAGCCTAGCAGCACTCTATCAGTTGATTGAAAATTGTGACATATGACGAGGCCCAGTCACACCACCATAATAATCATCTGTGCATATTCATGAAGAAAAAACTTGGGGCTAGTTGGTGAACAATCGTCACAAGCCAGCTAGTGGCTAAAACACAAGCAAGTTACAGTAAGTTATAATATTTTCTTTGTACTGTGCCATTTACCCCCACCTGGCATTTTGCTCTCAAGATTGTGTGTCATTTTATTTGATAGAGTTATTGAAGAGAAGGGTAAAAAAAACAACTAATCAAGCTAGCATGCTAACTGTCAGTTAGATTGTTAGCTTGGTTGCCATTTGGACAACAATTTGCATAGTTTATTAAAGAGACATATGTGAAACACTGTCTCAGAACTGTCTAATTCATCTTTTAAGAAGCCATTTAGCCTATAGTTTGCTAGCCTAAATAAACCCAGATGGTGCACCACAGCTGAGTTACATAAACTTCATCCATTTGTCACTAAGGTGACCAGATTTTTGAAAAGAAAACTGGTGAAATTTCCAGGCTGTCGGTTAATATATCACTAAAATATCCAATGTTCAAATATCCATTAAATTAAAAACCCTACATTTTCAGTACAGATACATTCTGGCTCTTATTGCTTAACTTTTCCTTACTTATATCCTCATTTCTTTCCCCTGCAAAATTCTCTCCTAAACGCACATATCAAACAGTTACATCACTCAAAGCAACACTTGCCTCTGCCACTGCGTGACAACAGTGAAAACACACACATTAACCAAGCATTTATCATAATGTTTCTTTTTTCCCCCCTTATACACACACTGATAAAATATAATGTAGGTGTATGAACACACCATACTGAAGCATTTTCTGACTGTAGCATGGCCAAGTGCTGCGAGACATTTAGCTTGGCATGCCAGACATAAATGAACTCTGAATTCACACACACATAATAAGAACTGCTATGTTTAAAGTGCTGATGAGCCTGGAGATATTCCCGTTACCATGACATGAACATATGACATATTAACCACACGCATTAAGTACACAAGCACAGCTGCAGCTTGAAAATACTAAACCCACATATGTCAGATCAAATGTTATTCGATCAAAGTATTTCCTGGAGTGCTTGTGGACCTTGTGGACTGAGGCCAGACACGTTCAAACACACACACGAACTGAAGGTCACATAGGAGCCGGCATGCATGCATGTTCACACAATTAAGTGTGGATATGAGGCCATTCAAACGCACACACACACTCACTCGCGGAGGTTAAGCGCTGACTGTAATGAGATGAGTAATCAGTTGTGTCAGATAGCTTGTCTGCCAGAAGGAGAGGAGAGGGGAGGAGTGTGTGTGCCAAGACTGCACACCTCCTCCTTCTCCTCTTTCTCTTCTTTTTTCTCTCTTCTTACTTCTCGCTGCTTTGGCTAAAGGAGGGGAGGGGAGTGGAACATTGTTTCCCCCCAGGGCGACAGAGCAGAGAGGAGCTTCTGCCAGGATATCACGCCTCCTCTCCACTCTGGCCTCCTCTCTCTGAGGTTACATCTGAGGGAGAGGAGCATATGGCCGATCGCCTCCTCATCTGGATCCAGGAGAGACAGACGAGGAGGGAGAGATGAAGCGGCTCAGTGCGCTTCTGACGGACGGCGGCGTACATGAGGCGGCCGTGTCCAAACTCCTCTGAATTAACGTGATGCGCACGTTCAAGGTCGAGCCAGACAAGCAGAAATATGCACAATATGATATTATGGTAAAATGAAGAAAATTTGGATAAAACAGTGCAGCTAAGCTAGCATCTGTAGCCTTCCATAGCTGCGTCTTTTCTTTGACTCTGACCAGTGAGGCTGGTGATGATTGATGATTGATTTGTTTTATGATTTGTTATTGTGTCATACACAAATAATGTACTCAGCCCAAGCAGACTTACGAGACATCCTCATTTATGAAAACAGACCAAAAAACCAGAGAAGCAACATAAATTGTAGATAATACTAAACAAATTAGCCATCCTGACTTTTTTCCCAAAGTAAAGAATCATTCGGTCATCATCAGTGAACCAGAACATTTCTGGATTTTGAACAGACCTTTAAGATAATGAGATAGAACTTTATTAATCCTGAAGGAAATTCTTGTGTCAGACTGCTCCAAAATTATAGTAACATAAAAAAGTTTGATTGCACCAGATATGAAAGTAAAGACAGCACATTATTTGAATGTAACATAGTAATGATATTAATGATAGTAATGATAGACAGTGATGGTGAATGAAATATTGCACAATGTATTAAAACATGATATTGAAAAGTAGTATTACATATATTAACCATAATAGAAAAGTACTATTGCACATGATGATGAAAAGTAATATTGTACATGATATTGAAATATGGCATTAAACAGCAGCCTTTCATATAGTTTCATATGGTGTAGATTTTCTTAACTCATAAAAGTGACAATACAGAAGAAAATGTAATTCATTCTCAGCTTCTAATGTGCATAATTCACACTTCCTCTCTTTTTAAATCTTCAAGGGCCAGACGAAGACTCCTTGTTAAGTTTGCTGTAACATAATTTTCAAGGCCATAATTGTGCTTTATTTGAATCTATGTTGATAATTTGGGCTTCACTAAAATAAAATGCAACCATTTTGCCTCAAATCTAGCAAATAATTTCACTCTAATTGTGTTCATGCTGCTTGATAAATTATTAATACACATATATTGTAACTCAGCTTCCTCAAAAAGAGCATGAAGCTCTTTAGCCCATGTAGAACTGTGCAATTCACTCCAAAGAAAAACCTTATTATTGACCCGGTTTTCTGAAATATTAAGCAAATGATTCCACAGTCTAATCATTTCACAGCTGGTAGCAGCTGCAGTAAATTTCTCATATTGTTCATATTGTCTTAATTGCATTTTAAAGCATTTTTTACTGTGCATGGCTTTTTGATGTTGCTACATGGTCTCAAATCCACATCTGTTCAGTCTGCAGGATGTCGCAAAGGTTTTTTAATATCAATATGGCACAAAATTACTGAATTTGCAGCAGAATTTCCAAAACCCTGCACTAAAACTTCCTGTTTTGTGGCATTTTGCATTTAACTGTAGTAACATTTAAATCTGTGCTAATCAATAGTGGTCAAATAAGTAGGTGCAATGTGAAAGATGTCGCTCGTGGACCCACTGATACAGCCGGCCAATTATCACCAGCCTCTGCGGTCCTCACAGCTCTACGGTGCATTTTCTCATCAGTTTAGCTATTGTGTTCACAGTCCTAAGCTTTACTGTTTTAGTCCACTCTCACTTCATCAGCTCATATACCTTCTGTCATTATTTACCTATGAGTATTTGGAAACACTAGAGGGGAAGGGAGGATTTTTTAAATGTTTTTTTTTATTTTGGTGTTTTGAGAAAAAACTTTCAATCTTGAGAATGAATCCCAAATGATGAGAATAATGCCACACATTCAGTAATAATTCCGGACATGAGAAAACTTTATTCTCAACGTTTCAATGTCTTTTTTTGTCCTCACACTAATACTGAAAGTTTTCCCGTATTCTTGACATTTTGAATTTATTTATTTTTTTCCCTTACACCTGGCCCTCTTTCATAGTTTATCAGCGCAGCACCAAAGAAGACAAAACTGCCAACTACCTGGTGAGCAAAGCGGAGCGTTAGCAGCTAAAGAGCAAAAAACTTCCTTCAGTAGCTGGTGGAGACCAAAACAGAGCTAAGAGGAGAGTGTCAATTGAAATTAGCCAGATGGCTGGAAACAAACCACCAAATAAATGCAAATGTTGCTCTTGGGATTTCATCATTTTAAGGGCAAGGCCACTTGGCCTTTGGTGTTTCCCCATTTTGGAAATCTTAGCTGTTCCTACAAAAACATGTAGCACTGACAACACACACACAAAACAGTCAAGTGGAGAAGCTGTGTCAGAGCAAAATAGCCTGGAGGAAAGTGCTCACCGAGTCTTTTCCAACATGGCTCCAAAAGTTTTCTTTGTTTGTTTGTTTCACTTTAAAAGAATTTCATTATTTTTATGCAGAATGCTGCAGTGATCAGTAAGCAACCTTGCAGTTTACCCGTTTTCGGAAGAAAAATATGAGAATTTGAAAGAATTGCAATATATCTACTGGGACTGAATGAATTAGCATAAATTCTTGTGAACAAATGATCACAAATTCCTGGAGGGACTGCCTTCAGTGTCAAAATGTTTTGCTCAGAGCAGTTCAACAGAAGAGGAGTGAAATGACGTTGCTCACTCTCTCCCCTCTTCCTCTTCTCTTGGCCTCTCCTCAGTGAGATCTCTGTGTCAGACGCATATTTAATCAACATTTCATGCTCGCAGCTACAGGTTGTGAACATTAATTAGGCTCCCTCCCAAAAACCGTAGTGTTTCTGCCTTCTCAGCCAGCAAAAGATGATTGCAGATTACTTCTATATTTTGAAAGTTAAGCCTAAATTTATTCAGGGAAGAAGACAGAATGATTTGGACTCATTAAGTGGATCTAATACTTGCTTCAGTTTTGATAAGGTACCATAGCACCTCAAGTCTAGTCTCATTAAAGTAAAAAAAGGTTGTTAAAATCAAGCAGGAGAGTCAGCTAGGGGTCAGATAAACCCCTTATGTCAAACTCATTTTAAAGGAGTCCCTAGTGGTGATAACTTGAAACTGCAGTCCAAAGAGTGAAGTGGAGCCATAAAAGGTAAATTAAATTGGTCAGCCAGTCGTTTCCCCCCTGCACTCTCTTCAAGATGAGCACAACATTATACTTTGACCTAAATTTTGAAAACTGAAATAATTAACAGTAAATAATCTTATTGGTGGCCTGGTGGCTCAGTTGATTGAGCATTCGCCCCCGTGTGCTGGGGATGTGGGTCCTCTGCAGTGGCTGTGGGTTTGACTCCCACCTGCAGCCCTTTGCTGCATGACATTCCCCCACTCTCTCCTTATTATCCTGTCATGTCATCCAATTCCTGTCCTAACATTAAAGGCATAAAAAGCCCAAAACATAATTATAAATAATAATAAGTTATTTTTTTTAGGAATAAACCTTTATCTTGTGTGAAACTGTCCATGGCTGAATAAGGATGGCCTGCACTACTGTATTTTAATGTTGGTCATAATGGTGGTGCTTGAGAAAGCCTAATATTATCTGAAGTGGTATGTGGTGTAAAAAGTTTGAGAAATACTGCTTTAAACTATTTCAAGCGTTTCATCTTATCTATGGGAAATGAGTATCATTACACAAGAAAACATTGCTTAATTTGAAAAAATTGTCAAATTCTCTCAAGGTTTTGCATTGGAAACACTCAGTTTCCCAATTGATAAATGTAACACAATAAACTCAAAACATTAAAAAGTCTGGATTCTTGCCAAATTTCTTGCTAGAATCTCAAAATACTTGAGAGAAAGTAGTCAAGTCAGGCAGAGTCTGATATGAAAGGGTACATTGTTTACAAGGAGAAAACAGATAAACCCTGAGTTGCCTTAGGAGACCAACTGATTTCAGCTCCCAAAAGCTCTTTCTTATATACCCTGTGGCTTTAGCTAAGCCACTACCTTCTTTTGTGAAAGAACCTCCCACCGGACCTGGATACAACAGTGTCACATTGAAATACGCCTGATTTCAAGCAACTTCAATGGTGTCATGTGTTAAACGTATCTAGCCATCTGCATTTCTTTTGGTATCGGGGCCTCGTTGCCTCCAGCATCTGTTTTTAGCATATTTGTTCATATTTGGTCACAAGGGATCTTTGAGGGAACTTCGGGGATTTCCACTGTGCCTGACACCTTTTTCTCTGAGGTGCCTTTGGTATGTTAAAATAAATAAATTAATTGATAAAACTATAGTATAGTGCTTTAATAAAGACAAGTCAAGCATGGAGAATACAACTTATCATGAGATGTGAACAGACTTACTTTTCACACATCATCTTGTTAAATAATGTCACAACAAAACTCAGCAGCTCTCTAATGAAATTGACATTTTCTCTCAATATTTTGATTTCTAATGTTAAGTTCACATTCCTAATCACAGTCTTTCAACATGAAGAAAGAACTGAGATATAATAAAAGTGGAGGGTGAAAAAAAGGCAACAGGGGATGGCGTGAGGGAAGTTGGGAGCGCTGGAGTCTGATGGAGGGAAAGGAGGTGAATGGGAGGAAGAAAAATGAGAAAGCAAAAAGAGAGTGTTTTGTATTTTTATCGCACGCACTCTCCCGCTTTCCCCTTAAAATTTCCCCCGCATGTATTTTTAATTCCTACAGATGGCAATAAAATGAACGTCAAGGTTCAGCTGAGTTGATCTCGAGAAAGAAAGAGCAAAATATGAGAAAGTCAAGTTGGGATAAAGCAGTGGGAGGACGTGATGACAAAGAAAGGACAACAGATTGTGGGGAAAGTGGGACAGAAGGAACAGATAGAGGTGGAAGAAAGAGGGATTTCAGTCCAGCCTGGTGTTGACAACTGCCTCAGCATGACAGGCTGGAGAGAAAAAGAGAAGAAAGGGAGGTATGGGAGAGAAAAGCCTGAGGTGTTGTATCGCCACAGCAAAAAAAGGACAACAGGAGAAAAAATAAGGGTGGAAAAGAAAATTGGGAGATGAGGGTTAAAAGATGAGATGGAGGAAGGAGAGAATAAAAGAGAAAGCAGTATAGAGGGAAAGACAAAGAGACAAATGAAGAGAAAGGGAGTGCGTATTGACGGGAGAAGAGACAGAGAGATTTTTCTGTCAGAGTAATTAGCAGCTGCTGAGTTGGTCTGGAGTCCAACATAGCACATACACACACACACACACACACACACACACACACACACACACACACACACACCACATCTCTCGCAAACACAG
>JAJHUR010096354.1:1440-13962 GCA_027495735.1 Lutjanus campechanus
ATTTGCTAGAATGGATGACCAGAGGAGGGCAAAAAGTAAAATGGGAAATTAGCCACAAGTACTAACTGGAGCACTAACTTCTAATCCTTTAAATCAGCCATTCCCAAACTTAAGAATGCCACGGCCCAAATTGAAATCTGAAAATCATCTGTGGCCCACCAAAAACGTTAATCACAACTCAACACACAAGACTAATCCTGCTAATGACAAGCTATAACATACATTCCAGTGTTAGTGTCACAGGTCACTAAGTACAGTGCGACACCTGTTAAACTAGGTCAGATAACAGAAGAATTAACACCTAATTTAAATCCCCTGGCTTTGTTTTATTACCTCTGATTACTTTTTTTAAATAACCATAAAGCTTTCAAATCAAACTAACTGAAACTTAAAAACATTTTATTTATTTAAATTTTATGACCTGACCTCTAAAGGCCCACTTTCAGGGCTTTCATGGCCCAAACTTTGGGGATCACTTCTCTAAATCTTGGCCACACTTGCACCACATGAAGTTTTACAAGTACTAGATGACGACAGGCACAATGCTGCCATTAATAGCTGATGTGGAGAGGATCACAGAACATTTCACATGGCTGTGACACTCACCATGCAGATGAGACACTTGTACCGATCTCCTCTCAGTATCTGCCTCTCCAGCTCTCTGATTCGAGCCTTCAGAGCCTCCATGGTGGTAGCCGTGGACTCCTCCTCCGTTACCCTGGGCAAGAGGAACAGGAAGTGAGGGAGAGAAGGAGAGATGTTTAGTTTTGACATTAAAGAAGACATATTGATGGATGAGAGTGTGTAAAATTCCACACCAGCAACCACTGACACACAATTAAAGACAGATAAATTTGAACACCCTGTTGAAAACACATCCACACCAGTGTTTTTAGGTGGTTTTTGAAATGTTCTTTGTTTATACCGACACACAAAAACATCCAGAACTCTAATTTGATCTACAACAGTCTTGGCACCCTATTGCACTCTTCTGTGACACTACTAGATCTAAATATTTGTGTTTGGTCCCCCTATCAGAGGTTCATTTACTCTTATCTTTAGATAAGTGTGTCAATGTTTGATTCTCCTCAGCTGAACACGTTTTCTGACTCTCTGCAGCTCAATACACAGTCAGGCATCTTTAAAGCACTCCAACCTTTTATTTCTTTCTCTCCCTGTCTAATATATAGTTTGACATTTTTCGAATTATCATGAAAAGTGTCCTCAAAGGTTCCATCTTACAACAGAATTAAAAAATATATTCTTTTAATCCTTCAGTTTCCCTTGCTTTGACTCCAAGTAAAGTGCCCCGTCCTCTTTTTCCATCTATCCCTCACAATTTATCCTCTTCTCCTTGTGTCCTTACTTCATCCCTCCTTCATTCTGTCCACCGTCCTCCCTTTCTTCCTGCCTCTAAGCAGCCTCTGATTAATGTGTAGCATGATAACAGAAAATGTGCATTTAACACTGTCCGACAGCATATGAAGCAGCCATAACTAAATCAATACGGCCGACGCACAGACCACAACGCTGCTGCTGATGATGATTTGGTGCAGCGAGACGAGGCCGCACAAGCCAGCCCGTGTTTATTATAGCCATCCACTCGCTCTCCGGCGAGATGCAATAGCAGTGTGTGTGTGTAGTGTGTGTGTGTGTGTGTGTGTGTGTGTTAAAAAGGGAGCGAGCGTGTGTGTTTATGGTGATGTGGTCATTTTGCAGCCTGATAGCTAGCTGATCTATGGTATTGATCTGGATGGAGAAGGACAAGCGGAGAGAGGGAAGGGAGGGTGAGCGCAAAGGAGAGTGATAAGTGGCTGTGTGTGTACGAGTGTGTGTGTGGCCTAGGATATGGCTTAATTTGCTGCATCCTCAAACAGCAGGGACTGCAGGGAAAAGAAAACAAGGATGGACTTTCTCAATTTCCTATTCAGAGCCCTGTCTGTACATGCATTTTCACTGTATGCAGCAATATGAGTAGTCTAAGTCATATTTCCCATAATCCAACAAGCTCATTAAAATAAATTGCACATTTAAACTAAATTGAAGATTAAATTAAAATTAAACATTTCAGGCTTGCATGGCCATCACTAGATTTCTTCAAACACACCCTGAAGCTGAGCAGAAAAGTCTCATGTTTGCATATAGTTCAATTTCTTTTTGGCAGAAACTTGTCCAGGAGCAACAAACACTCACTTATCTCACACAACTGTAGACTTCAATACTCTTAAAAAACACAGATTAAAGCAGTGTTGTGTAGCTATTTTACCTTAAAATAACTGGTTCAAAATAATTTTAATGATACACTGACAAGCTAATCAGTAATCATAAAGATTTAATGGTAATTTCAAACAAACTGAAACATTTTATTTATTTAAATTTTACGACCTGACCTCTAAAGGCCTACCTGCCTTGTTGGCGCTTATGCTGTTAGTGCCAGAGGAGATTTTCTAGTCCTGGTTGGACTGGTAATATTAGCTGGCTAGGTGGTACATAAGTAATGTAATTATAACAATAGCACATGTTGGGGCACCAGATTGCAAAAAAATACAAATTCTTACATAATGATGCTTTAAACAATAACTGGATTTAATAAGTTCAAGTCGAGTAGTTCTGTCCGTCTTCATCTCTCATTACAACGACTTGCTCAAGAAGATTCAAGCACGTTGGCTGTTTGTCACCAGAGTGACCTGAAGACCTCTGATTGAAAGGACGGTCGCTCCCAACACTGAGCCGCTCTGCCACCACATATGTAGCACGAGGTTTTGCTTCCTCCATAAGGTCTTGGGGAAAAGTCGACCTGCTCTGGCTCCTCCCTGTAACCCATCACCGTCCCGTGTCTATAAAGTCCTAGTTGGGACTCTGAGCCTGACTCGCCACTCCATGCCCTATAAACTGCTTTACCCTCTCCTCTTATTAGTTCTGAGCTTGTAAAAAGCCATTTAGCCTTGATTAGCCTGCTAGCTTATAAAGCGTCAGTAGACTCTGGGCTGGACCGGACTGGACGGGGGCTGTCCCTCAAACAAGGCTGTCTCTTTCTTTTAACAGCTCCAATAAAGCCCTCTGTCGCTCACTCGAGCACAAAACTGTGCCAAGGGGCTCTCCTTCCTTGTCCGAAGTAAAAAGAGATGGGGAAAAAAGTTTGACTCTTCAAAAAGATTCTCCTTTTCTCCAAACAACACTCGCCTCTTCTGTCTCTTCTCTATTATCCTTCCTATCTCCACAATGAATATTCATTTAGCACAGCTGATTTATAGAACACCACATTTAAAAAGTTGTTTAATTTCCCAATGCTATAAAAAGACATGTTAATCTATCTTTATGTGGCTGTGGCCATCTAAACAGGGGGGGCAGGAAGGTGGAGGAGAGAGTAAGAGGGGGTGGTGGAGGTGCAGAGATTTAATGGAGGTAAAACAGAGAACAGGATGATTTCACAGTGCCAAGGAGAGGAAAGACAACTCTCTGGGGCAAAATGTGACACGCAGAGACATAAACTGCCTCCCAACCAGCAAGAAGAACAAGTGGAAATCCTTGAGTCTAAGGCCTTTATGCTCTTTGTGTGTGCCACTGATTTAAGCTGGCTCAGGGGTTTTCAACCTTTTCAGTCTTGGAGCCAAAATACAGAAATTTATGTCACTGTGGGACACAGGCTTAGCAAACATGTCATGGAGACTTACAGAAACAAGCTAACAGTTCAGTTTGGGTTACAGCCTAAAATGTAAGGGACTCCTGGGTGAGAAAATATACTAGAATATTCTGTTCTCCTCAGAGTAGCATGCAGATATTGGTGGTTACGTGCTATGCAAAGGTTTGATAAATAAATAAACTAAAAAATTGTAAATCACAGAGTTTGTGAAAAGTATGATAGCATCTTTGATTCATTTTTTGATTTTTGAATCTTCTTACCAAATCAAAATCCTTTGAAATTCGTTATCAAATCTGTAAGTGTAGCTCTCAATTTTTTTTTAGTTAAGATTCATTTAAGGTCTATATTCACAATGTGTCAGCTGAGAAGGCAGAAACATTTCACTCTTTGAATTGCAACCTAATTCATGTTCTGTAGCTTCAACACTTGATGTAATGAAATCAACAGTTTTACGACAGATGACTCTGTTAGTAGAGTGTTTCTTAAGAGTGGCGTGTCTTTCTAGTACAAAGGATCTTTGGCTGAGTATAGACGCTGGCTTCGAGATAGCACATTAACCAGTTACTTTTAGAATTAAGCAGACGTGGGACCAAGTCTTTGTTTTACAAGTTGCAAGTACATCTCAAATCTTTGCACTCGCATCCCAAGTCAAGTACCAAGTCACCACAGGTAAGTCGAGAGTCAAGTCCCGAGTCAAATCTAAAGTCCTAAACTTTGAGTCCGAAACAAATCATAATGACTCTTCACCAAATATCATGCCATTTGTTCAACACGTTATGTTTCAGGTTTTGAGTCTGACTAAAATCCAAGTCATCTGATTTGGGTCCACACCTTTGGAATTAAGGTTAATTAGCTACAGCCAATTACATACATGACCTGCCACTAGCAGTGTTTTGTTGGTAAATTCATTCTCCAGAAGTCACTGTGTCACCTAAAATGTTGAATTTTTGCTACCTGTGTGTTTTGTGCATTGATATCTGCTAATGAAATAAGCCCAGGAGCTCCAGATATTTACTGGTATGTACTGCACATCTGTTTGCTCTGTGTTTGTGCACAGCCGTGTGTTTTCCAGCGTTTGTGAGCACAGTGGGACGACGCTCTGGCTCGGTGGGTTTTAACTGAAGCTGTGGCCTTGATCTGAAGGCCTGGCATCATAAAACCTGAGGAACCAATACTGAAATACAACTTCCATTCACACAACATGCTCCTACTCCAACTTGGTTACTGCCCCACAGGGCTTTTTGAATTGTGTGTGTGTGTGTGCGCGCGCGTGTGTGTGAGTGTGTGTCTGACTGAAAGAAAGTGAAATCGCAGTGCATTTCCATCTCCAGTCATCCCTATGGCGACAAGCAAGCAAGAAAGCCTGACAGGGACAGATAGATGGCTGTGCCTCCCCTCTATTTAGCGCTCTGTCCCCAATGTGTGTGGGGCTATTTCTCATTTCATTAGTGTGTGTGTGTCTGTGTGTAGCTGAAGACCTCCACCATCCATCTCAATCAGCCCCGTGTCTTAATCTACTGTCTACCTACATTTTGGCCTCACTCAGCTTCTCTCTCAACACGAGCGCACACAGATGATACCATTACGCAAGAATTAATTCAAAAAAGTATTCTGGCATGATATTCTAGCAAACATCGTATCCACCAGGTAGAGAAATAAATCTCATGCATGTGCTGGGAAAATAGCAGAGGTAAATCCCTTTAGAGCATCATTCTCTGCTGCACCCTGTTAACCGAGGCCTTAACTACACTGACACACCATGATAAAACATTTAAGTCACTATTGATTTCCCCTTGCCTCAGCCCGATGTGTGTGTGTGTGTCTGTGTGTGTGTGTAGGTCTCAGATGGCAAAAGGGAAGGGGAGGGCTGCGTTTTTTAAGTGCCTGAGAAAAATTGAGACAGAGGACAGAGAGAAAAGAGAAATGGAAAGGAGAAAGAAGGGAGAAAGAGAGAGAAATGTGGCTCAGCAACAACGATAAAGAGAAGAACCAGAGAGGAAAAGGCAGTGAGAGACTGGCCAGTGTGTGTGTGCACGGAGGGGTGGGGGGCGGGGTGGAGGGTAAAAATCTAGCTTCATCACTTCCAAATTGAGGACAGATTCAATTATTTGCAGAAACCACATGGAAATCTCTCTGCATTGTTCCAGCTGGAGCACCAAATTTGGCAGCAATCGCATTGGCGGCATTGGAGGGGCCATTTATCTTAGAGGGGAAAGAGCGTCTCCGGCATTGTGCGTGTGTGCATGTGTGTGTGTGTGTGTGTGTCTGTGTGTCTATGTGTGTGTATGTGAGCTCATTTATCTTGCAGGGGAATGAGCAAGGGAACGAGGACGCCCCGGGAGGCGACCAGATCATTACCCATCTGGGATCAGAGACAGAGAGATTTCACTAACGCTGCCCTGTGCAGATCCGCACACACACTCTGACACACACAGACACACACACACACACACACACGCACGCATGGGTACAATGTATCAATGTAACGAAAGGAGACAAATCTCATTTTCATTTGGGGACGGAGGGGCACAGAAGCTCCACAAATACGTGCATTTATAGCAAGCGGAGAAGAGTGAGGCAGGGAATTGTTCCAGCCAGCCAGCTGACTGCTGCTTCCACTGCAATCATTCAGCATCTCGTTGGCTCCCTCTAAATGGATACTTAGATTAAGGCATGTTCTGCTCCAGGTGGTCACTAAGACCTCTGCTAGAACATCCGTGTTGCGACACACACACCTACATGCTGGCCATAAAGAAGTCATAACATCACATTTTGCTCAGAAATTCTTAGAATCTAAGGTAGCTCTTGGCTCAAGGCGAGAGAGATGATTCCCACAAAATGAAATCTTAAGAGATTTAGTTTATTTCCAAAAATGATTCCTTTACCAAACATTCGTCTGACGTTATTTATGGTCTGTGGCAAGAAAATAAAAATCTGTCCTCAACCCCAGTATGTGACAGCTCTGTCTACAGTACCATTTGCTGACAACTGCAGCAACTGACGGAGAGATTTGGGGGCAGTTTTGTTTGTACAATACAGTTAAGGAAGAGCACATACAATCTACTACTTAACAAAAGAATTTGGGGTCAACAGTAGCGACTGTATCGCACAATGGGAGGAAGACTTAAGAGTTGGCTTTTGGGCAGCCTAGGCTGAAAGACTGTACAACATCGACCCTCTCAATATTAATAATACCCACACAAATAAAGGCATTAAAAGTTCCTCCGCTGAGACCATGTTTGGACCTTCATGACTTCTTTTTATGTCCCAGTCTCAGTTCTCTATCTGTGTTACTTACTGTTGAATTTAAATGTGCTTTATAAATCAAGTGACTCTCTAACTAGGGATGCAAAATCTGCCAGTGTTTTCCTTTCCCCACATTTAAAATCTGTATACTATATTAGAATCCTGTTTATGCATGGTAACGTAACAAAGAGATTTCTGTGGCACAAAAACTCAGCTGGCAGATTAACTTGACCAAATGAATGTGGCTGATAGCAGAAACAGTGATTTATTTTTTTTATTTTAATGAAATTGACAAAGAAACTGAATCATATGTGGATCAGTCATGTCTGATATCTGATACCCAGATATCTACTTAATAAGGTCAGTATCAGCACTGATACCAAACCAGGCATTGGTGGATCCCCACTTTAAGCATCAATGGCGTTAAGCATTATTCTTTATTTCCGTTTATCCAATGGTCATGTCTCTGGACTTTGAAACCAGAACTACCAAGAGATTTTCACCTGAAAATCTGACTAAATCTAAATCAGGGTTCACAATTTGGTCTGCATTAGTCTAGAAATGGCCATAACTGTGTCCCATTTGACAGTTTTGAGCCATTTATTGAATAAGGACAGGTGGACACAAGAGCAGCTGTTTTGAGCCTTACTGTTTTATTATTCTGTTCATTTAAACTGGTTGTGCTTCATAAATTAATGTTTCACGCGACTAATGAGCTGCTAGATTTGATTAAATAAAACTTAAACTGAGAAAAAGATATGTTAAGATGCACGTGTGTGTGTTATTGATTAAATGATTTACTGTTAAGTCAGTTAAGGAAAATACGCAAAATTTGCAACCCGACGACAGAGCTTGAAAAAGTTTATCAGTGTTTCTCAGAAATGCGGGGAAAGCTTCATCAGATTATCTTCAGCAAGTCTTACAATCAGCACACCTACTGGGATGTGTATGTGTTTGTGCTGTACAAACAACAGCATGGGGAGCATGTCCTCGCTCACATCATGATACACCAACTGTGTGTGTGTGTCCGCACTACTGAATCAATCACCTCTGTCTGACCATTGCCTCTCTTCTCAGCCACACTGACCTGCCTACATCTCTTTCTCGCAGATACAAACAACACATGCACACGTGTAAAGTAAAACAAGGACGCTCACACCACAGGCAACTTATCGAACGCACCCCCTCGCTCAGCAAACACACGCACACACCTCTTGCCTTGCAGTGCTGTTTCTGATCAATACACTTCAAGCCGCTCTGCTTATTCACCAGTTATCCCCTCTGCTGATATTTAATATGGGGAACACACACGCTGAGTGCCGATTGATTCATTTAAATGAAGCATTTATCGCATGCAGCCTTCCCAGAGGTGACAGGGGACATGTTTAACACTTGTGCAAAGAATTAAAAAAATGCATAGAATCAAAGACATACAGGTTAATTATTTCTTTAAAAAATATTTTTAATATGCGTTTTAGACCTTCCTTAATCAGATTCTGTCAGCAGTTTACGAGACTGCAAGCCAATATAGCATTGACTGAGGTTTCCAATAACAGGAAAAACAATGCTTTTAACACTCCAATCATTGATACTAACATTTCCCCTAAGGAAATGAGCAAAGAGGGAAAGGTTATGAAACACGAGAGGAGAGTGGTGATTTTTACGGGGGATTCTTAAAGGCACTTGAGGTGGACAAAGGAAAACACTTTAAGAAATAGGGGCTGGGATGGAAGGTAACAAGCAGGCTGACCCCAGTTCAGTGTGTGTGTATGTGTGTGTGTAATCTCTTGGGGCAAAAGGACAGGAGAATATGCCAGACATGCAGAAGCAACCAATCAACCAAATCCCTCTTTCTCTTTGCTCGCTTGCCCACGGACGTTTCTCTCTCTCGCTCTCGCAATGAGCTGACCTCTATTACCCATGCAGGGGACAGGGTGTGAGGGTGTCTGTGTGTGTGTATGTGTGTGTGTGATTGTTTACTTGTGGCAGAATATGGATGAGGAGATGGAAATGAGGGAATTACAGAGCACTGGCCTTTCACACACTGGCTCTTCTAATGGATAGGCCAGTGTGTCTGCTTGTGTGTGTGTGTGTGTCTGCTTGTGTGTGTGTGTGTGTGTGTTTGAAACTTGGGAGGGGAACTTTCTGTCTTCTCAATCTTAGAAAACAAACATTTCTGGAGTATTTCTGCTTAACATGAACTCTAAATATCATTCACCTTCTGTACCTAACTCTCAGAGTTAGGCTAATTATTGTCATGTTTTTGGCCTTTTATACAACTAAGTGTCTGTAACAAACGATGAATAACTATTAAAAGGATAGTTAGAATTATTTGATGTAGGGTCGTATGAGGTACTTATTGTCAGTGTATTGCCCAGAGTGGATGGTAGACAACACGCCCTCAGTTTGGAGAAGCAGAGAGGAGAACCAGCACAGAAGTTAAGAAATGAACTGCTATGGATGGAGCAACAAAAGGCATTTTATCCACTTAAAGAAGGTCCATCTTATAAAAGTCATCATTAGTTTGAGTGTACGTGATATTTATAATATTTTGCCTTGCTTGCTTGACAGCCTTTTCTAACGAGAAATCAATGTTACATGAGCCAAATATCGTTCTCTCCAAACTCCATAGGCAAAATCTGTCATTTTACCTTGCAGAACACTGGAGTTTCTAATTTACTGCTGCCACGATCTGTTGGTTTGTTTGCTATTTTGTGACTTAAATTAATCTGAACTAACCTTTTAAAACACCAAAGTCACACAATAACATAAACAAACTAAATGATCGAGGCAGCAGTAGACCAACAACTCCTGTGTTCTGCGCAGTGAAATGACTGATTGACTTCGCCCATGGAGTTTGTTTGATTTGGAGAGAGTGATTAACGGCAGTGTCCCGTTGGAAAAGACTGTCTGACAGCAAGGCAAAGTGGTGAAAATGCTCTATATATAGCTTACACAAAACACATACTGGTTGTTTTTTGTGTGGCTAAAATATCTTTTGTTGCTACATCAAATAATCCCAACTATGCCTTTAACTGTTTACCATCCATCATGTCACAGTGTATAAATAGTGTTTTTGAAGGCATGTGTTTGTGAGAACAAACATTTGCATGTGTCTTCACACTGTTGTGTGCCTTCTCGTATCTGCTTGCATCTATGTCCCTATTAATGATTCTAAGGCAGCTCTGTGCTCTGAGAGAACATGACTCAAGGAAAAAAATCAATGCCTGGAAGGACCTTCCCTGTCACACACACAGCAAACACAGAATCCACACAAAATGCATCATTTATGACCATCTACAAGGCGACTCTCCCACAAGTAAGAAAACTCATCAGAAAGTCATAGAATCACCACTGGAGTGTGTATGTGTGTGACACAACAGTTCGAGTCAGCTTTTACAACTAGATCATGGCGCGCGTGTGTGTGTCCATGTGTATATGTTTGTAACCTACTTTTCGATCTCGCTGTTTTTACAGGTGCGTGGGGCACAGGAGGAAGAGGAGGAGGACGAAGGAGTGCTGGGGTCTGTCTTGCTGCTTTCTCCGTTGCTCGTTGAAGGCATCTCTGTAAACGCACACACACAGGTGACGTGGTTAACACCGTCACTTCTCAACCTGCAATAAGAATTTACACAACAAATTCAAAAACATGAGAAGCTAATAAAAATGTTTTTGGCTCTACTTACCGTCGTTGGCCCATTTGGAGAATTCAGGCGTTATTCTGTTAGAAGGCATCCCACCGCTGCGACACAGACACACAAACATTGGTATGAACAGAGCCGTAAGGATGCATTCCATTTTACTTACAGTACTTAATGCAAGTTTGTATTGTGCTGGTTTGACTATGTAGTGTTTAAGGCTTCATACTTGAGCACGGCTCCCCGTAGCGCCTCCCTCTCTCTGGCCTCTCCTTGGTCCTCTCCAGCTCCAGAGCAGGGGATGATATCGGCCTCAGTGTACTGGGCCTTGCCGTACTCCAGGGTGTCGTCTCCGTCCACGTCAAGGTCAGCGTCACTGTCTGCTGCGCTCTCCTTAATGCTACACGTGGCAAAACCTGTTCCTGTGAAAATAACAGAAAGATCATTTTTAGTATAACTGTTACTTTAAGTACTAAATAGGACACAAGGAGTAAGAGAACGTTGGGTTTTATGTGTAGAGAGTAAGATCTGCTCATTACTTTTAAATATTCATTTTTCAATTTTGATCAGGACATAGTGATATTTGGAATTGTTTTGACATACAATCACATAACAACCCTTGGCCTCAACACTTATCTTCTAAAACATTGTGTGGTGAGGTTGCTGGCCTGCCACTGTCAGGCTTTGTTAGTCTGTTTGCATAACTGTGTGAGTCACACAACAACATAAACAAACTGACTGATCGAGGTAGTCGTAGACCAACAACTCTGGTGTTCTACAAAGTAAAATTACTGAATTTGGCTATGGAGTTTGATTGGTTTGTAAGCAAGGATGTCATCAACAGCGGTCGTTGCACAGTGCACAGCGGCCTGTGGAATATGACCCACCCACTTTGGTTCTCAAGGAAAACCTGCTATTTTTGGTTTCCAGCTGAAAACCCACTTGCCAACTTTTCAGGTTCTGAACCGGTTTATTTTTGATGGAAATGCTCGGAACGGTTCAAAATTAGGTGCGTGAACTGAAACTGGGGCCGGTTCCATGTTGGTGGAAAATGCTCATCTCTGACGTACCAACAAACAATGTAACACAGTTTTAGCTGTTTCAGACATTTTAATGGAGAAATAGCTTTAACTGTTTTTGAGACAAACTTTAACGTTTTCGCTCGTTTAAAACTTTACTTTTACCCGACCAATTACAGACTCGCAGACGGTGGCAGACGAGACGAAGATTTGGTCAGAGAGAAGAAAGCAAAGAGAGAAACAGGGTTTAGACATGGCCTGAACTGATGAAGACTGACGCCTCACCCATCAATCTTTGAGGGAGAGGGAGAGAAAGAGAGGGAAAGTGGGAGTGTGTGTGTGTGTGTGTGTGTGTGTTTGTGAGTGGCACTTCTATAAACCCAGTGATGAACGCTCAGACAAACCCTTACCGCTGCCTGACTGCTCCCTTCAGCTCCACTTAGCCACCGAGCCGTCTGTGTGTGTGTGTCCGTCACTTAGAGGCGTCTCCTCAGTGTTTGTTTGAGACTGTCTGTCCCTCTGTCACTTATGCCCTGTCTCTCCAACTCCTTGAAGGTGTGTGTGTGTGTGTGTGTGTGTGCACGCAAGAGTGTGTGACTCTGTCTAACTGTCACTTACACCATGTCTATCTACAACGCAAAGGTAAGGGAGGTGTGTGTGTGTGCAGGAGTGTGTATGTCACTTACACCCTGACTATTGGAGCACTTGAAGGTAGGTAGGTGTAGGTGTGTGTGTGTGTATGTGTGTGTGTGTGTTTCACTTAAGATGTGACTCTGAAGGTGTCTGTGTGCGTCTACCTGTGACAGGCCTGACAGCCATCTTATTTACACCTATCCCAATTTCTACAAGCTCTCAGCTGGACTAGTGTGCTCTGTGTGTATGTGACAAGAGTGTGTGTGTGTGTGTGGCAACCAGATACAAGCTAGACAGAGCTGACAGCCATCTTATTTAACCCCCTGTCCCAGTGTGTGTGTGT